>PVJC01007856.1:0-50179 GCA_004026665.1 Murina feae
TTTTTTTTTTTTTTTGCCTTCCTCTCAACATTTTTAAATACCTTTGGGTGGCATAGCAATTGAATACAAGCCAATTGTTGAGGTTCTCACAGAAGCTTATAAGACACACAATAAGAAAGTTTAGCTCTATCCTGTTTGGCTCAGTGGATAGAGCGTCAGACTAAAGGATCCTGGGTTCAATTCCAGTCAAGGGCACATACCCTGGTTGCAGGCTCTTCCTCTGGTCCTAAGCCTGGTTGGTGGGTGCAGGGTTTCTCTCACATCGATATTTCTCTCTGTCTTTCCCTCTCTCTTCCATTCTCCCTAAAAATCAATGGAAAAATATCCTTGGGTGAGGATTAACAAAAACAAAGAAAGTTTAGAAACTTGAATTTCCATTCTCTGCCATATGGAAGTAGCACGGTGTAGGGCTAATGGGATGAGATCTGGAGGCCAGTAGCCTAAGAATGAATCATTCCCACGTCCTCCACCAGTAGCTGAGAACCTCATGGAAGTTACTTCACCACACTAGGTCCCACCATCTCCATCTATAACATGGGGAAAAGCAGAGTGCCTGCCTCAAAGAGTAATTGTGCAGATAACATGGCACAATTCATACACAGGCCAAGTATGTTATAAGCACTTAGTAAGTAGTATCGCTAGTATGACTTAAGATCCAGACTATGAGGTGGCTCAAGGAGACTGGGATGATATAGAGGTCATGTTAGGATTCAAAATGTGTCCTATTTAGGTATCAGGGGGTCTTTGAGAGCTTTGTGTGAAATATTTCTCTTGGCTCCTCCTGGTTCTAGGACCACAACCACACAGGGCAAGGAGAATGGGATTTAGTGAAAACTGGACAACCTTTTTCCTTGCCATTGAATTGTTAGTTTCCACAGTCCAGAAGAAAGTGCCCCAGGGAAGAATCACAGGCTTCCTTTCAGGCTCCAAAGGGGCACATTAACAAAGCATGGGGAGCAGAGGGACACTTCTTTGATCTCTGTCCCATCCATTCTTCTCAAAATCACACTCAGGATCTCCTGCCAATTTCTGATCTTTTGTTCCAAGTCAATTCATGAACACTCATAAAATGCTTTGAAGATAAAAAGCATCACATCAATGCACCACGATGCCACTATTATTTAATAAATGGAGCCTGCACATATCTCCTTGACATATGAGCTGTTCAAAATGTTTTTCTTGTTTTTCCTTCAGATACATGGGAAAAGAACTTGCATCATCTCTCATATATATGCTTAACATCGACCACTATGTGGAATGAATCTTGTTTCCACAAAAATGTTTGCCTTTTCTCCAACAAAAGAATTGATGTTTCTCTGGGGAATACCTCTCTGTTAGCCCAAACTCAAGTAATTATTTTTAGAGATATGTATTTTTTTTAATGTTTAATTTATTGTGATGCTCAAAATGCTAATAAAATGTACTACAATATCCACAAGGCCAACAAAGTTCAATGCACATTGAGAAGAAATATGTGTATGTGAACATAATAATGGACTCATAAATGAACACAAAAATAAATTCTGCTTAAAAAGGGAAAAAGAATTGAGTATTTTATTCTCCAGATCTGCTATTAATGGATATTCTATACCTAGGCTCAAAAGGACCTTTTAAAGAAATTTCTCTGGGAAGTACATTCTACCATGTCATGGCAGGTTGCTTTGGTACCTTCGCTAAGCCCTCTGCAACATCAAACGTGTTTTCATTTGCTCACCTTCATTGACAGCTCTCAAGGAGGCACTAGAGCTTGCCTGTGGGCTGATGGCAGGATCTAGCAGAGAATGAGGGCAGTGAGGGGTTGGTGAGCAGCCACCAGCTAGTGCTTGGGAACACAGAGTGGGCCTATATGCCCTGGACCTACCTGTGACTAGCTCCTGGGAGCATCCCTCACACCTCCTGAAGGCTATAGACTGTCACTCTGTACTCCCAGCCTGAGCATTACATCTGGTTAGCCCTGTTTAACCTCTCAGCTGTGATGAGGGAGCCCACAGTGTGGTCTGACGGTGGCTGTGCCTTGGGGAAGATAATAACCCATAACCTGGGATACACCCATCCTGTGGGAGGAAGTCAGGGCCTTCCTGGCAGCCAGGGCTTCTTCTCTGGCTTAGGCGGAACGTCTTGGGGTCCTGGTTGGAATTGTTTTCACCATTTCTGCTTCTCTCAAATGTTTCCTTAACAGTTTACCTGACTTACCACAGACCTGGCTCTCAGGATTATCCAGGGGCCCTGACTGAACTCTATCAACTGCCCTTGATCTCCAGAAACTCACTAACCACTAACCCGACTGCAGCCCTCCCCTCCCTCAAGTCAAGCACCCACTGCCTGTCCCCTCCCAGGGACCTGTCATGCACTGCCCTGTGGCATCTCTGGCATTGTTCACTCTGCACTGTAATTAAACATTTCATGCATGTCTTGTTTTCTGAGCTATTTAGTACAGAGCAGGGAAGGAAGGAGCAATCTGGTTAGATCCACCCCTAGGAATTCCAATCCCAGGATGCCTGCCCAGAACTGGCATTCACTCCACGTCAGTCAGCACCCTCCTGGGCTTGGTTTCACTGACATGTGGTAGACTACACATATCCTGGAATAGTTTAACAACCTCAAAGCAAGAATATGTTCCAGAACACTCACTCAAATACCTACTCAGAGAGGTCATCTCCACTTGTAGAAGAAGAAACGAACACATTCAGAGGCCTTTGATCATTCACAAGAACAGATAGTCCCTGGCTGTCATAAGGGTGTCCTGCCACCACCCTCAGGCTGGCAAGGTGGGCCAATGTAGAAAACTGAGGCTCTGAATTCAGAATGTGGGCATCTGTGGGCTCCATTTGAAGCAGGGCACTTCTCTGAGCAGCTCTAGGGAGTGACAGACACAGTCTTCCCCAGAACCAAAGGAGTGCTTTGCTTTATGGCATATTTCCAGAAAGTGCCAACCTTGCTGGGCATGGCCTACCCTTCCATGTGGTCAGTGCTGAGTCTGCAAGTGGCTCTCTTCCCTCCCACCCGCCCCTTGGGCCTGGCTGCCTGGGCAGCCTGCTGCACACTGTATTTACAGCTGAAAAGCTTCCCACCTTGCCTTTTATATTGATCTTTTAGGGATCACTCTGTTTCCTCCTCAGCAAACGAACAGGAGCTGGGTGCCTTTTTCTCAGGACATACTAAACTCTGTGCAACTGGCTTTGCTGGCAGTTTTGAGCACTGGGCAGGATGTCCATGCCATTCCCAGGTCCAACTAATCAGCCTGACTGCTGGTCCCCAGCAGCCTCGGCCTGAGAGTGCTGTTTCTCCTCCTCCAGGTAGCGGGGCTCTGGGCTGGAGGAGCCTAGAAGCACAGACACTCATCTATGTATAATTGATGACATAATAAAAGCTGCTCTGGCTGCAGGAGGAAATATGATATGGCATAAATCACCCTGCCAGGGAGAGAATGAAATCAAGACCCAAAATTTAAAAATTAGGACTGCACATCTGCTCATTAAGTCATCATCAATCCCAACCAGTATAGCTCAGTGGTTGAATGTTGACCCATGATCCAAGAGGTCAGTGGTTTGATTCTTGGTCAGGGCATATGCCAGGGTTTGGGGCTCAATCCTCAGTAGGGGGCATGCAGGAGGCAGCCGATCAATGTTTCTAGTGCTGTATCCCTCTCCCTTCCTCTCTCTCTAAAAATCAATAATACACACACACACACACACACATATTCATCAGATAAGAGATTCTTCTCAATCATAAAACCTCTGACCAAAGAGAAAGAAAGCAACAGGGGACTTGAAAATGGCTTTTTGTGGGGTTCTTCTGTGTGCTGGACACCCTGCTGGTGACTCCTCCTGGTTTTATCCCCACAACAAGCTGACTAGGAGGGCCCCATAGCAGAAATTGGAAAACTGAGACTCAGATAATTAAAAAATTTGTTTGAGGTCAAACAATAATGTGCATGAAATCCTAATTTGAATCTTAAATTCCAGGTCCCCTTCTAATACCTCATAGTGGAAATGAGTCAGAAGGACTGGGGGACACATGCTGAGATTAATAGGAGAGTAGAAGGTTTAGGATTCCCCATGAGAGCAGAGAGGGACTGAGAAAGACACAAAAACAAAACAGGCAGAACCTAGTCTGACAGACAGCTGGGGGCTCTGGTAGGGCAGAATATGTGAACTTTATACTTTCTGAGCAAAACATGTAACTAAAGTCCCTAATTTGAAAACATTCTCTCTGATATGGCAACATGCATGTTATGATGCCTAAAGATGGTTTTATTTTTTTTAATTTATTTAATTTTTTAATTAAATTGATTGGGGTGACATTGGTCAACATACTAGGGGTCCAGTGCACAAATTTGTGCACCTTGAAAGGAACTGTGGGCTGTGAGACTGTGGTAGGCACAGGGGCAGGTCTTGGCCCATCTTCCATGCCCTCTTATGGCCCCTTCTGCTGTGCCTCCCCCACCCCCCTGTCCCTTGTCTGCTGGCAGCCCTGCTCCTGCCATTGCTGCCCCCACACACTGATGGCACCAGCCCTGCTGGCACCCACTAACAGTGTGGAGCAATTGGGGCTTGTGCCAGAAGTGGGTGTGAGCAGGGCCAGCACCGTCAGCAGGTGAGAGTGGTGGCTGCTACACCGATCACCCCTCAGGAGCAGGGGGAGGTGGAGAAGCCCTCAAGGGCTATTATGGCTGACAGCCACCGCTCGCACCCACTGATGATGCTGAGCTATTGGGACTGGTGCCAGCTGCAGGTGTGAGTGCCAGAAGGAACTGTGGCATGTGGGAGCAAAGAATTTTTAGTAACCACCAGAAAATCACTCAATGACAGCAACCAGCACCTGCCTTGGTCTGGTGCCCTCGCTCACCTGCTCCAGCTTCCCACCACAGCCAATGCCTGCTATGTTCCACACATGCCCCCAGGTAGTCAGCACACATCATAGCAACCAGTTGCTTGGTTGTTCAGTTGTTCCAGTTGTTCTGCAGTTCAGTCATTTTACATATTAGCCTTTTATTATATAGGATAGGTTTTAGGTGTGAGGTTCTATATTATAAGATCTGTATATTGCACCATATGCCCAGAACTTTGTAAGGTGCTAAGTCAAATCTTCTCCTGTCACCTTACATTAGGATCCCCTTCCTGCTGGCAACCACCCCACTGATGTTTGTGATCATGAATTTCAGTTTTATTTCCCATATATGAGTGAAATCATATGGTTTTTAGCTTTTTCAGACTGACTTAATTCACTTAGCATAATGTTCTCAAGGTCCATCCATGTTGTTGCAAATGGCATTATTTCATTCTTTCTTATGGCTGAGTAGTATTCCATTGTGTATATGTAACACAGCTTCTTTATCTAGTCCTCTATTGAGGGACACTTTAGTTGTTCCCATGTTTTGGCGAATGTGAATAATGCTGCAATGAACAACTGGGTGTATATACCTTTGCAAATACATGATTTCCACTTTGCTGGGTATGTACCCAGGAGTGGGATTGCTGGGTCATATGGTAGCTCTATCCTTAATTTTTTGAGTAATCGCCAGACTGCTTTCCATAGTGGTTATACCAGTCTACATTCCCACCAGCAGTGAATGAGGGTTCCGTTTTTTCCATAACCTCTCCAACACTTGTTATTGCTTGTCTTGTTGATAATGGCCAGTCTAACAGATCTGAGGTGATACCTCATTGTAGTTTTGATTTGAATTTCTGTAATTGCTAATGGGGTTGAACATCTTTTTATATATCTATTGGCTATTCAAATGTCTTCTTGGGAGAGGTATATTTTCAGGTCCTCTGTCCACTTTTGATTGGATTGTTTGCTTGTTTGGTATTGAGTTTTATGAGTTCTTTATATATTTTGGAAATTAAATGTTATCAGAGCTACTGTTTGCAAATATCATCTCCCATCTGATTGACTATTTTGTTGTCAGTTTCTTTTGCTATGCAGAAGCTTTTTAGTTTGTATAGTCCGATTTATTTATTTTTGCCTTACTTCCCTTGCCTTTTGGGTCAAGTTCATAAAATGTTCTTTATGACACAGGTCCATAACTTTGGTACCTACATTTTCTTCTATGTAACTTATTGTTTTGGGTCTTATATGTAGGGCTTTGAGTTACTTTTAATTAATTTTTGTACATGGGGACAAATTGTAATCCAGTTTCATTTATTTGCATGTGGCTTTCTAGTTTCCCTGCACCAGTGATTGAAGAGCATATCTTTCTCCATTGTGTGTTTCTGGCTCCTTTGTCAAAAATTATCTGGCCATATACATGTGGTTTTTATAGCTGCACTCTCTATTCTGTTCCATTGATCTGGGTGTCTGTTTCTCTGCCAATACCATGCTGTTTTCATTATCATAGCTCCATAGTATAATTTCAAAATATATTTTATTGATTTTTTCACAGAGAGGAAGGTAGAGGGATAGAGAGTTAGGAACATCGATGAGAGAGAAACATCGATCAGCTGCCTCCTGCACACCCCCTGCTGGGGATGAGCCCACAACTGAGGTACAAACCCCTGACTGGAATCGAACCCGGGACCCTTCAGTCTGCAGGCCGACACTCAATCCACTGAGCCAAACTGGTCAGGGCACTCTATAGTATAATTTGAAGCCAGGTAGCATGATACCTTCAGCATTGTTCTTTATTGTCAAGGTTGCTTTGGCTATTCAGGGTCTTTTGTGGTTCCATACAAATCTGATGATTTCTTGTTCTATTTCTTTACAAATGACATTGGGATTTTGATGGAGATTGCCTTAAATCTGTATATTGCTTTGGGTAATACGGCCATTTTAACTATGTTGATTCTTCCAATCCATGAACATAGGATATCTTTCCATTTTGTTGTGTCTTTTTCAATCTCTTTTAATAATGCTTTGTAATTTTCAGTAGATAGGTCTTTCACATTCTTTGTTAAATTTGTCCCTAAGTATTTTATTCTTTTGGCTGCAATTGCCAAAGGAATTATTTTGCTTTGTTTTTGTTTTCATTTCTTTTTCTGAAGTTTTGTTGTTAGTATACACGAAGGCAATGGATTTTTACACATTGATTTTGTATGCTACAACTTGAGTATATTTGTTTATTGTTTCTAATAGTTTGTTGGTGAAATCTTTAGGGTTTTCTAAATACGGAATCATGTTATCCACAAAAAGTGATTTTGACTTCTTTTCTATTTGGATGCCTTTTACTTATTTCTTTTGCCTTATTGCTCTGGCTAGGACTTCCAGAACTACATTGAATAAGAGTGATGAGAGTGGACATCCTTGTCTTGCTAAAGGCCTTAGAGGAAAAACTTTCAATTTGCCTTTGAATATGATATCAGCTGAAGGTTTATCAAATATGGCCATTATTATGTTGAGGTACTTTACTTCTATTCCTATTTTATTAAGTGTTTCAATCTTTTTAAAAATATATATATTTTATTGATTATTTTTACAGAGAGGAAGGGAGACAGATAGAGAGTCAGAAATATTGATGAGAGAGAAACATTGACCAGTTGCCTCCTGCACACTCCCTACTGGAGATGTGCCTGCAACCAAGGTACATGACCTTGAACGGAATCGAACCCGGGACCTTTCAGTCCGCAGGCCGATGCTCTATCCACTGACCCGAACCGGTCAGGGAAAGTGTTTTAATCTTAAGTGGATGTTGTATCTTACCAAATGTCTTTTCTGCATCTTTGCTAAGATCATATTTTTTAAATTATTGCTCAAAATATTACAAAGACTAGTACATATGTCTCCTTTTTTTTCTCCTTGACCTTTCCCTGGCCTCCCCTACCCCCCAGTGTTTTGTGTCCATTGGTTATACTTATATGGATGCATAAAAGTCCTTTGGTTGATCTCTTTCCCCTCCCACCCAACCTTCCCCGGCCTTCCTGCTGTAGTTTGACAGTCTGTTCAATGCTGCTATGCCTCTGTATCTATTTATGTTCATCAGTTTATAATGGTCTTTGTTATTCATAAATGAGTGATGTCATGTGCTATTTTTCTTTCATTGATTGGCTTATTTCACTTAGCATAATGCTCTCCAGTTCCATCCATGCTATTGCAAATGGTAAGAATTCCTTCTTTTTTACAGCAGCATAGTATTCCATTGTGTAGATGTACCACTGTTTTCTAATCCATTCATCTGCTCATGGGCACTTAGGCTATTTCCAAATCTTAGCTATGGTGAATTGTGCTGCTATGAACATAGGGATGCATATATCCTTTCTGATTGGTGTTTCTGGCTTCTTGGGATATATCCCTAGAAGTGGGATCACTGGGTCAAATGGCAGTTCCATTTTTAAATTTTTGAAGAAACGCCATACTGTCTTCCATAGTGACTGCACCAGTCTGCATTCCCACTAGCAGTGCAGGAGTATTCCTTTTTCTCTGCATCCTCTCCAGCACTTGTCGTTTGTTGATTTGTTGATGATAGCCATTCTTACAGGTGTGAGATGGTACCTCATTGTTTTGATTTGCATCTCTCAGATGATAGTGACTTTGAGCATGTTTTTGTAAGTTTCTTGGCTTTCTGAATGTCTTTTTAAAAGTGTCTATTTAGGTCTTTTGCCCATTTTTTGATTGGACTGTTTATTTTCTTTTTTTTTTTTAAGTTGTATGAGTTCCCTATAAATGTTGGAGATTAAACCTTTATCAGTGATAACATTGGCAAATATGTTCTCCCATGCAGTGGGCTTTCTTGTTGTTTTGTTGATGGTTTCTTTTGCTGTGCAGAAGCTTTTCATTTTGATGTAGTCCCATTTGTTTATCTTCTCTTTAGTTTCCAATGCCCTAGGAGCTGTATCGGTGAAGAAATTGCTTTGGCATAAGTCTGAGATTTTGTTGCCTTTGTATTCCTCTAGTATTTTTTATGGTTTCCCATCTTACATTGAAGTCCTTTATCCATTTTGAGTTTATTTTTGTATATGGTGTAAGTTGGTGGTCTAGTTTCATTTTTTGGATGTATCTATCCAATTTTCCCAGCACCATTTATTGAAGATACTGTCATGATTCCATTGTATGTTCTTGCCTCCTCTGTCAAATATTAATTGAGCATATTGTTCAGATCAATTTCTGGGTTCTCTGTCCTGTTCCATTGGTCTATATGTCTATTCTTGTGCCAGTACCAGGCAGTTTTGACCACTGTGGCTTTGTAATACAGCTTGATATCTGATATTGCAATCCCACCTACTTTGTTCTTCTTTCTCAAGATTGCTGCAGCTATTTGGGGTCTTTTTTTATTCCAGATGAATTTTTGGAGAGTTCATTCTAGGTCTGTGAAATATGCCATTGCTATTTTGATGGGGAGTGCATTGAATTTATAAATGGCTTTGGGTAATATGGACATTTTAATGATATTGATTGTACCAATCCATGAATATGGTATGTTCTTCCATCTGTTTATGTCTTCCTCTATCTCTTTTTTCAACGTCTTGTAGTTTTCTGAGTAGAGGTATTTTACCTTTTTAGTTAAGTTTATTCCTAGGTATCTTAATTTTTTTTGTATAATGGTAAATGGGATTGCTTTTCTAGTCTCTCTTTCTGTAAGTTCACTACTGGTGTATAGAAATGCCATAGATTTCTTGGCGTTAATTTTGTATCCTGCTACATTGCCGAATTCATTTATTAAGTCTAAGTTTTTAATGGAATCTTTAGGGTACAATATCATCTCATTCGCAAATAAGGACAGTTTTACTTCTTCTTTTCCAATTTGGATGCCTTTTATTTCTTCTTTTTGTCTAATTGCAATGGCTAATACTTCCAGTACTATGTCGAACAGGAATGGTGAGAGTGGGCATCCCTGTCTTGTTCCTGTTCTAAGAGGAAATGGTTTTAGTTTTTGCCCTTTGAGTATGATGTTGGCTGTGGGTTTGTCATATATGGCTTTTATTATGTTGAGGTATGATCCTTCTATTCCCACCTTGCTGAGAGCTTTTATCAAGAAAGGGTGTTGGATTTTGTCAAATGCTTTTTCTGCATCAATTGATATGACTATACGGTTTTTATCTCTCAATTTGTTTATGTGCTGTATCATGTTTATTGATTTGTGGATATTGTACCATCCTTACATTCCTGGGATAAATCCTACTTGGTTCATGGTGTATGATCTTTCTGATGTACTGCTGGATCCGATTTACTAAGATTTTGTTGAGGATTTTGGTATCTGTGTTCATGAGGGATATTGGCCTGTAATTCTCTTTCATTGTGTTGTCTTTATCTGTTTTTGGTATTAAGGTAATGCTGGCTTCATAGAATGAGCTTGGAAGTGTTCCTTCTTCTTGAATTTTTTGGAATAGTCTGAGGAGGATAGGTTTTAGTTCTTCCTTGAATGTTTGGTAAAACTCCTCTGTGAAGCCATCTGGTTCCAGGCTTTTGTTCACTGGAAGTTTTTGATTACTACTTCAATTTTTTCCATAGTTATTGGCCTATTAAGATTTTTAGATTCTTCCTGATTGAGTTTTGTAATGTTGTATTTTTGTAGGAATATGTCCATTTGCTCCAGGTTGTCCAGTTTGTTGGAATAGAGTTGTTCATAGTATTTTTTAACAATCCTTTGTATTTCTGTGGGGTCTGTTGTTATTTCTCCTCTTTCATTTCTGATTTTGTTTATTTGGGTCCTCTATCTTTGCTTCTTGGTGAACCTGGCTAGAGGTTCATCAATCTTGTTTATCCTTTCAAAGAACCAGCTCTTGGTTTTGTTGATCTTTTGTATTGTGGTTTTTATTTATTTATTTATTTTTTGGTCTCTATGTCATTTATCTCTGCTCTGATCTTTATTATTTCCTTCCTTCTGCTTACATTGGACTTTTTTGTTGCTCTCTTTCTAAATCTTCAAGTTGTAGGGTTAGGTAATTTATTATCATTGTTTCTTGTTTTTTTGCAGTAGGCTTGTGGAGCTATGAACTTCCCTCTCAAGACTGCTTTCACTGTGTCCCATAGGTTTTGGATTGTTGTGTTTTCATTGTCATTTGTTGCCATGATGTTTTTTTTATTTCTTTTTTGATCTCTCTGATAACCCAGTCATTGTTTAATAGGATGCTATTTAGTCTCCATGTGTTTGATTTTTTTGGACTGTTTTTTATTATAGTTGATTTCCAGCTTTATGCCATTGTGATCTGAGAAGATGCTTGATATGATTTCTATCTTCTTGAATTTGAGGAGACTTTGCCTGTGACCCAATATATGGTCTATATTTTAAAATGACCCATGTGCACTTGAGCAGATTGTATATTCTGTGGTTTTGGGGTGAAGTGTTCTGAAGATGTCAATTAATTCCATCTCATCTAGCGAGTCATTTAGAATTGATGTTTCTTTGCTGACTTTTTGTTTAGAGGATTTGTCCAATGGTGATAGTGGGGTATTAAAGTCCCCCACTATGATTGTATTGCTGTCAATCTCTCCCTGGATATCCTCCAGAAGTTTTTTATATATTTGGGTGCTCCTATTTTGGGTGCATATATGTTTACCAGAGTTATTTCTTTCTGTTGGATATATCCCTTTAGTATTATGAAGTGACTTTCCTTATCTTTTTCCATGTCCTTCACTTTGAGATCTAATTTGTTAGATATAAGTATTGCTACTCCAGCTTTTTTTTCATTTACATTTGCCTGAAAAACCTTTTTCCACCCCTTCACCATCAGTCTGTGTACGTCTTTTTTTCTGAGGTGGGTTTCCTGTAGACAGCAGATATATGGGTCATGTTTTCTTATCCACTCAGTTACCCTATGTCTTTTGATTGGGGCATTTCATCCATTTACATTTAAAGTTATTATTGATAGATAATTTTTTGTCGCCATTTTTATTCTTTATCCCTGTGTTCCTTCTTTGTTTCCTTTTTTTTTTTCTTCTTTTTACAGCAGGCCCTTTAACATTTCTTTCATTGCTGGTTTGGTGGTAACAAACTCCCTTAGTTCTTTTTTGTCTGTGAAGCTCCTGATTTCACCCTCAATTTTGATTGATAGCTTTGCTGGGCATAGTATTCTTGGTTTCAGACTCTTCCTTTGCATGACTTTGTATATTTCATTCCATTCCCTCTTGCCTGATGTGTTTCTGTTGAGAAATCAGCCACTAGTCTAATGGGGGATCTTTTTAAGGTAACTTTGTGTGTCTCTCTGGCTGCTTTTAAGATTCTTACTTTGTTATTGGTGTTTGCCAATTTAATTATGAGGTGCATTAGCATTGGTCTTTTGGGGTTCATTTTGTTTGAGACTCTGTGAGCTTCTTGGATTTGTGCGAGTTTTTTCTTCCCTATATCAGCGAAGTTTTCTGTCATTATTTCTTCAAACAAGCTTTATATTCCTTGCTCAGTTTCCTCTCCTTCTGGCATCTCTATTACACGGATGTTGTTGTTTTTCTTAGGTTCTCCTCCTGCTTTTTAATTTTTTTTTGTCCTAAAGTTCTCTTAGGCTCTCCTCCTGCTTTTTAATTTTTTTTCTAGAAGTTGCTGTGCTTGGGTATTTTTTCCTACCTTGTCTTCTAGCTCACTGATGTGATCCTCTGCTTCTTCTAATCTACTGTTGATGGTTTCTATTGAGTTCTTTACAGCAAGGATGTCACTTTTCTTCTTGTTTCTTCTTCATTTCCTCTTGGTTCTTACACATATTGTTGAATTTGTCTTCTATTCTTCTCAACCACCATTTCTCTGAATTCCTTCTCTGACAGGTTGCTTGCCTCCATTTCGTTTACTTCCTTTTCTGGTGATGCCTGTTTCTCTTTCACATGTGGGCTGTTTCTTTGTCTCCCCATGATCTATCTTCTCTGGGTGTCTGGTTATGTAGTTCTCTCTCTCCTTTCCGTGAGGAGGCACAGGGTTCGTCTGAGTCCATGCATTCACGAGATCTGGTGTTCCTGGGTTCCTAGCTGGTCCTTGGGTGCTGCTGTTGCAGGATCCCTGGATGTATAAGCTTCTGATAACAGCCACTCTCCTCTTCAAAATGGCGTGGTCTCCTCCACAGAGTCGCTGCTCTGGAAGAGATTTCAGCAACAGTGGTGGCTTCCTGGTTAGGGGAACCCCATTTGGCGATCTCCAACAGTTGCCTGGCTGCAAACTGTCACTCCCAGCTGAATCTCCTCTGCCAGTTCAGACTGGATATTACTCATTTCAGCTGCTTACCCGATATACTCTGGGACAAAGCACAGGCCATGTCTGTCTATATGGCCACCATTTTTCTTTTTTCCAGTATTTTCCATCAAATCTAATAAAAGAGTAATATTGAAATTGACCATTTCTTCAGGATGCTTAAGGCACTCCCACCAGCCAATTAGAGTGGCTGTGTACAAATTAACCCAGCCAAGATGGAGGCCGGAAGTCACAGAGCTAGAGTAAACAGCAGGCTTCCATTGCACCAGGAGTAAACTGTCTCCCTAGACCGACTGGGCCTCTCTCTGATCATGGCAACATAGTTGCAACATTGTTTCAATTATAGAAGCCACAGAGCTGAAGCCAACAGGAGGCTTCAATATCTGCCTAGGCCTGGCTTAAAACAACAGTGTATCAATTATAGAAGATAAATAAACCCCAGAAACCTGCTTCCAGTCAGCCTTGCTGGGACATTGGGTCAATGGGAGCTGTGGGCAGCCTGAAAGCCTGAAAACACCCCTCAGCCCATCACCCAGGCTGCCCAGGCACCCTGGTAGGGACCCAAAACCTGAAGGGACTGTGGGCAACCTGAAAACAGCCCTCAGACCCTCACCCAGGCTGGCCACACCCCAATGGAGTGAGGATCCACACTGGGGGGCTTGGCCAACCTGCAAACAGCCATCAGCCCCTCACCCAGTCTGGCCAGGCACGACAGCAGGTGGACATCCCCTGAGGGGTCCCAGACTGCGAGAGGGCACAGGCTGGGCTGAGGGATACCCAGAGTGCACAAATTTTTGTTCACCGGGCCCCTAGTCTTTTAATATTTGATGTTGCATTGACTCATCTCTGCAGCTCCCCAGGAGGTGAAGTCCAGTTAGTTTCTCTGCTGCAATTGCTGTTATTCCACCAACCAGGAAATGGAAGGCAGGGAGATCATGTATCTTGCTTGAAATCACAGATTAGCTGCATGCCAGGCCAGCATGATAGAAGGCGGCTTGGGATGCTAAGGCGGCGGCCTGCAATTGGCAGTCACCCAGGCCACAGCAGGTAAGGAACAGCAGCTGTGGTCAAGATCATATGCTTTTATCCTTTCTTTTGTCAATGTGGTGTATTATGTTGATTGATTTGCATATGTTGAACCATCTTTGTACCCCTGGAATGCACTCCACTTGATCGTGAGGTATTATGTTTTGGGTGTACTGTTGTATTCAATTTGCTAGTATTTTGTTTAGGATCTTTGCATCTGTATTCATTAGAGATATTGGACTGTAGTTTTCTTTTCTTTTCTTTCCTTTTCTTTTCTTTTCTTTTCTTTTCTTTTCTTTTCTTTTCTTTTTTCTTTTCTTTTCTTTTCTTTTCCTTTCCTTTCTTTTCTTTTCTCTTCTCTTCTCTTCTCTTCTCTTCTCTTCTCTTCTCTTCTCTTCTCTTCTCTTCTCTTCTCTTCTCTTCTCTTCTTTTCTTTCCTTCTTTTTGCATTATCTTTGCCAGGTTTTGGTATCAGGGTTATATTGGCCTCGTAGAATGTGTTAGGAAGTATTGCCTCTTATTAAATTTTTTGGAAGAGTTTGAGAAGGAGTTAAATCTTAGAACATTTGGTAGAATTCACTGGTGAAACCATCTGGTCCTTGACTTTTGTTTTTTGGGGAGGTTTTCGATGGTTTTTTTCAATTTCTTCACTGCTGATTGGTCTATTTAGATTTTCAAATTCATTATAATTTAGTTTAGGAAGGTTATATATCTAGGAACTTATCCATTTCTTCTAGATTATTGAAGTTGGTCATATAAAGTCTTTCATAATATTCTAGTGAGATCCTTTGTATATCTGTGATGTCTGTGGTGATCTCTCTTCTCTAATTTCTGATTTTGTTTATATGGGTCTTTTCCTTTTTTTCTTAGTGAGTCTAGCCAGGGATTTGTCAATTTTATTAGTCTTTTCAAATAACCAGTTCTTTGTTCTATTAATTTTTTATATAGTCATTTTGTTCTATATTTATTATTTCCTTTCTTTTGCTAACTTTGGCTTGCTTTTGTTCTTTTTTTCCTAGTACTTTAAGATGTGATATTAGTTTGTTTACTTGATATTGCCCTTGTTTCTT
This sequence comes from Murina feae, assembly GCA_004026665.1. NCBI lineage: Eukaryota > Metazoa > Chordata > Mammalia > Chiroptera > Vespertilionidae > Murina > Murina feae. The sequence continues at coordinate 15,142 of PVJC01007856.1, forward strand.
GAGATAGGCCTGGAATGACATAAACTTCTCACTTATTACTGTTTTCCATGCCTATCAGAGGTTGTCATATGTTGTATTGTCATTCTCATTTGTCTCTATATATCTTTTGATCTTACTTGTTTTCTCTGACCAGTAAAATGTTGTTAGTAGTATGTTGTCTAATCTCCATGTAGGTTTCTTTACTTCCTTTTTGGAGCTGATTTCTAATTTAAGGCATTGTGGTCAGAGAATTTCAACCTTCTGGAATTTATTGATGCTAGTTTTTTGACCCAATATATGGTCTATCTTTTTTTGATGATCTTACTCATAGTGTTGTGACTTTATGTTTTTTGTTTCAGGTAGAATAACTCCCTTGATTATTTCTGCAATGAGGTTTTTTGGTGATATAATCCCTCAGCTTTCGTGTGTATGGGAACATCTTTATTTCTCCTTCATATTTAAAAGATAATTTTTCCAGATATATTATTTATGGCTGGCAATTCCTCTCTTTCAGGTGTTTGAATATTTGATTCCACTCTCTTCTGGCTTATTGAGTTTCTGCTGAAAATTCAGGTGAAATTCTGATGGGTTTTCTTTTGTAGATCACTTCCTTCTTTTCTCTGACTACTCTGAGAAATTTTTTGCCATTAATTTTTGACATTTTCAATAACAAGTGCCTTGGAGAGAGCCTCTTTAATTGAGGTAATTAGGTGTTCTGCTTGCTTCTTGGATTTAAGGATCTAGTTCTTTCCATAGATTTGGAAAGTTCTCATCCACTGTTTGTTTTCATAAACTCCCCATTCCATGTTCCCTCTCCTCCTCCTCCTCTCCGGTGCCTATTATTCTAATATTGCTTTTTATGATGGAGTCAGTTAAGTCTCACAGAGATCTTTCATTTTTCTTTATTCTCAGGTCTCTTTCTACTTCCATCTGTGTCATTTTTTGATTCTTATCTTTGATATCACTAGTTCTTTCCTCTAACTGGTTGGTTCTGATTTTTTATGCTCAGTAACTCTCTCTTAAACTCTTAATTGCATTCTTCATTTCTAGAATTTCTGATTAATTCTTTTTTAACATTTCAATTTCCTTGATAAAATACTCATTTTGTTCATTGATTTGTTTTCTGACTGCACTGAATTGCCTGTCAGTATTTTCTTGCATCTCATTGAGAATTTTCAGAATTGCAATATTAAATTCTCTGTCATTTATGTCACATGTTCCAGCCTACTTTCTGGGGATTTTTAATTTTCTTTCTGCCCATCATCAATTCTGTGGTTATTCATGGTATTTGTTGTGCTCCTTTTTCACATCTCTGATGAAGTCTTTCTACTATAATCCAGTAGATGGCACTGAATTGCAAGATTTTTATATTTGTGGTCTTCCAAATGTGAGCTGATGGGTTTGTTTTGCCCTCACTCTTAATGGTAACCCCTAAATTCTGTGGAGTCTACCCTTGCTAGGGATCAGTCACAGAGGGAAATAGCAATTATATTGCAACAGCTTTTAGTTGACAGATGATATGCTCCTGGACCTGACTCTAAGGGCAATTGGAGGTGAGTCTTTAGAGTGTAAGCAGTGGCAAGACTCTGTGGCTCCATTTTGTGTCTGAAACACCACCTTCTGGCCCTACAGTGGGAAACCTCACAGCAGAACCCTGAGCTCTGTTAGGTGCCTGCTGACTCAGATACTGTTCACTCACCTATTATTAATCTAAATCTCTTCCTGATTATATCCTTTTTTTCAGTCACAATTGAAGGCTGAGGAGGATTAAATCAAACTTAATTATGTAAAACTAGAGGCCCAGTGCACAAAAATTTGTGCACTCAAGGGGGGTCCCTCAGCCCGGCCTGTGCCCTATCGCAGTCTGGGACCCCTCGGGGGATGTCCACCTGCTGGTTTATGCTGCTCCCCAGGGGATCAGGCCTAAGATGGCAGTCAGACATCCCTCTGGCAGCCCAGGAGACCTCAAGGGATGTCCACTTGCCAGTGGGGAGCAGGCCTAAGCTGCAGTCGGACATTCTTAGCGCTGCTGAGAAGGCAAGAGAGGCTCCCACCACTACTGCTGTATTGGCAGCCATCAGCCTGGATTGTGGCAGAGCAAAGCTCTCCCTGTGGGAGTGCACTGACCACCAGTGGCAACTCCTACATTGAGCATATGCCCCCCGGTGGTCAGTGTGTGTCATAGTGACCAGTCATTCCCAGTGGTTCTGCTGTTAGGGTCAACTTGCATATTACCCTTTTATTATATAGGATAGAGACCTAGTGCATGGGTGGGGGCTGGCTGGTTTGCCCTGAAGGGTGTCTGGATCAGGGTGGGGGTCCCGCTGGGGTTCCTGGCCAGCATGAGTGGCCACACTCCCTTCAGGGAGGTGGTCCTACTGGGGTGTCTGGCCAGCCTGGGTGAGGGGTAGATGGCTGCTTGCAGGTTGGCCACAGTCCATTCAGGGAGGGGGTCTCCCCTGGAGTGCCTGGTCAGCCTGGGTGAGTGGCTGATGGCTGTTTGCAGGTTGGCCACAGCCCCTTCAAGGTGGAGGATCCTGCTGGGGTGCCTGGCCAGTCTGGGTGAGGGTCTGATGGCTGTTTGCAGGCTGGCCACATCCTCTTCAGGGTAGGGCATCCTGCTGGAATTTGTTCCCAAGGGTGGGGGTAGAAGGTGTTCCCTCAGCCCAGCCTGCACCTTCTCCAATAAGAGACCCCTTGAGGGATGTCCAACTGCCAGTTTAGGCCTGATCCTGCAGGGAGAGGAGGAGGAAGAGAGGGAGAAGGGAGAAAGGGAGGGAGAGAGGGAGGGAGGGAGGGAGTCAGATATCCCTCTCACAATCTGGGACTGCTGGTTCCTAACCACTCACCTGCCTGCCTGCCTGATCACACCTAACTGCCTCTGCCTGATGATTGCCCTTAACTCCTCTGCCTGCCTTCCTGATTGCTCCTAACCTCTCTGCCTGCCTATCTGATTGCCCTAACTGCCTCTGCCTGCCTGCCTGATCATCCCTAACTGCTCTCCTCTGCCAGTCTAATCTTATCCCCAACTGCCTTCCCCTGCTGGCCTGATCTCTCCCAGTCTCTGTACCTCTTTGTTTTCCTCAGCAGTCCTCCAGGAATCCCTGCCTCCTTGTGTCCCTCTTCCTCTTTCCAGCTGGGAGGGGGCAGGGCCAGTGGGGGCCACTCCACCCTCTGCCAGCCTTCCCATCTATCCAGGCCTCTTCAGGCCCAATCTGTTTTGTTTCCTTATTCTGAAAGAGACTCTGAGAGCAAGCTGAGAGGGATGGAAAGAAAGGACGAAAAGGCTGTGAGCTGGTGGGCGCTGTGTATGTCTGTGCATGTGTGCAGTTGTGAGTGTGAGTGCCGGCTCCACCTCCCCGATCCCTATCTCTGCTGCCACAAGTCCCCATCCACCAGAGCCTGCTGCGCATGCAGCCTGGGTGTTAGGTTGAGTCTCCGGTCATTATGGATATGATGGACCCAGGGTTTTTATATATTAGGATAACAACTACTACATTCATACTATTTCTAATACATACATCAATCATAACAACCTTCTTATCTCACATATAAAATAAGATACCACTAACCACCACATTTATCCTAATTATTATATTATCTTTAGAAGGTCTCCCCCCCATTAACAGCATTTTTACCAAAATGAATAACTATTCAAGAAATAAAAAATAATACTATTCTACTACCAACATTTATAGCCATCACATCCCTACTTATATTTTTACATATGACTTACATATGCCAAATCACTCACAATATTCCCAATAATAAATAACATAAAAATCAAATGACAATTCAAAAGTATAAAACAAAAAACACATTTATCATCTCTGATTGTAATTCTCCAACCCTGACTCTTCCACTAGCACCAGCCATAGTAATTCTAGACTAGGAGTTTAGGTCAATTCAGACCAGGAACCTTCAAAGCTTCAAGCAAATATTATTTGTTTAACTCCTAAAAAAAGGACTGCAAGATTTTATCTCACATCAAATGAATGCAAGACAATTACTTTAATTAAGCTAAGCTCTTAGACTGATGGGCTTCAAACCCATGAAATGTTAGTTAATAGCTAAATACCCTAGTCAGCTGGCTTCACTCTACTTCTCCCGCTGTGAGGAAAAAAAGGTGAGGAGCCAGGCAGGACTGAAGCCGCTTCTTCGAATTTGCAATTCAATGTGTGTTACACCACAGAACTTGGTAATGAGAGTTCAACCTCTGTCTTTAGATTTACAATCTAATGCTTGCTCGTCCATTTTACCAACGTCCATAAATTGTTGATTATTTTCAACTAATCATGAGGATATTGGCACTTTATATCTTTTATTTGGGGCCTGAGCAGGCGTAGTAGGTACTGCCTTAAGTCTATTAATCCATGCTGAATTGAGTCAACCTGGAGTTTTACTAGGAGATGATCAAATTTACAATGTAATTGTTACTGCCCATGCCTTCATAATAATTTTTTTCATAGTAATACCTATTATAATTGGTGGTTTCGGAAACTGATAGTGCCCTTAATGATTGGTTCACCTGATATAGCCTTTCCTCAAATAAATAATATAAGCTCCTGACTCCTCCTCCCATTATTTCTTTTACTTGTAGCTTCTTCAACAGTAGAAGCTGGGGCAGGAACCAGTGGGGAGCCTCACAGCAGATCTGAGTTCTGTCAGGTGCCTGCCAACTCAGTCACTGTTCACTCTGGTTCCTCTTTCCACTGCTTGCCCTGCTGTCCCCCTACTGTCCCTTCCCCTCTCCCCTCCATGCCCACCCCCTCAACCCCCAGCTTTCTCTTCCTCCCACCTCGCCAAGGGAAGGGCCTGCTACCTCTAACTTTTTCCCCTCTTCTGCCCTGAGCTGTGAGTTCCCCGCTGCAGGGCTGTGTCTGCAGACCATCTGCATTTTCCTCCCTTCTCCTCTCTCAATTATTCCTGGATGCTCACCTATATGTATTTCAGTGCGTGAAACTGTGCTCTCAGGCATGGGTCTGTGTTGGGCAGGGATTTCTTTGTTGAATTATAGATAGTTAACTTGTTGAAATGTCCAGGGGAGAGGAAACATTGCGCCCTTACGCCGCATTCCTCTGATGTCACTCCTGGTTTTTATTTCTCAAGGTGCCTCATAGAAGTCTTTGCACATAGTAGGTGCTCAATAAGTATTGTGAATGTCTTTATTGACTCTTGGATAACATCATCCTTTCCTTTGCCCTCTGTACCGCTTCCCCTCCCACTTTTCAGTGTTCTTGCTGAGAGAAATCTGTGTGCAGATTTGCAGCTCATTTTACACTGATAATGTCTAGGAGACTATGTTGTTGGAACAAGCCTCCAAATCCCATCCCTGAATGTGATACTTCTGAGAAGTGTCTCTAGGGTGCTTCTAATAAGGACTCAAAAACTATCCAAACTGTGTGAGGTACAATCAGAGAGTCTCACTCTTCTGTGACTGGTTTCCCCTTTAACGCCCTTCCTTACTTGGCCTGTTAGCCTCTTGAGACAGAGGAATGAGTTGGGCAAGCAATGCTGGCTGGCTTGACAACTGCTTTGCACAAAGTGAAAGAGGATGCTCTTTTGCAAGGATGAAGATAAGGGGCCTCCCTGAGACCAAGGTTTGGGCCCCTTGTGGGTGACCCATAGGCCATTCCCACATGGCTCTGAGGGTTTGAGCCCTTCCCGGCCCTGCCCGCCTGGAGGACTTAGTGATCCCAGCATGGACTGTCTGAGCAGTCAGATCCTGCTTCCTTGAGAGTGGTGGTGTCAGTGGCCAGGCAAAGGAGGAAAGCAGAAGGGTTTTAGCTCCAGAGAAGCAGACAAAGGGGCTATGTTGTGGGGAAGAGAGAGAGAAATAAGTCCAAAGGATGGTAATCTCAGCAGGATCATACCAAAAGTCTCAACACATTTTTTAAAAAGTTTCTAATTTGAACCAAATATTTTTTCTCTTGCTAACCATGCCCAGGTAGTCATGCCTCATTTCCAGTCTTAGTAGCAGCTGGCCAGGTCAGCAGGGCAGAGGCCAGAGGTTAGAGCTTCACCAGGCTTTGTGCTTGTGGATTTCTCCATGAGTCCTTTCCTGGAAGCTGTGAGAAAAAGAAGGCTGACAGGAGGTGAGTGAGGAACCTTAATGAAAGGAAACAAAATAGACCCAGAGATATAGAAGCATGCAACAGAGGCTCCTCAGAGAGATCAACCAAAGAACTTATATGCACATATGCATAACCCATGGACAGGTTGAAGACCTGGAGAGGGGATGGGAGTGGGGCAGATGGGGGGAGGGAGGGGGAGGGGGTGTCAGTGGGCGAAAAAGGGGACATCTGTAATATTTTCAACACCAAAGGTAAAAAGGAGACTGAGTGGAAGAGCAGTAGCAGCACTTCTGCTCAAGCGGTTGCGCCGCTGCTATGCACTGTGCTCTCCACGTGAAGGAGGAAGTAGGGCCCCTGTGAGCAGCCTGCAGTGGAGCTTGAACCAAAGGACCCTCGGTGACAGCACCTTCTAAGTGCCAGGCCTGTGTGAGGGAGACCAACCGTGCACAATGGGACAGTTTAAGCCTCTTAAAAGGGACATCAAACTGCTAACAATAATTATATTTAGATAAAAGGATTAGAAATGATTTTTTTCTTCCTTCTTTTTCTTCCTTTTTGTCATATCCTCATTTCTTAAATTTTCTATAGCGAACACATATTATGAGAAGCTACTTGAATTATTATTTAATAACTATTTTTAATTTTATTTCTGTTTCTTAGTTGAAGACATGACCCTTGCTCCAAAGGAGCTAGTTGAAATTCATTGAGGAAGACGATGTTGACTCTTAGGAGACTTGAGTAAACCATCAAAGCCAGTGAGCGGCCGAGGCCTGAGATGGACAGCACACAGCCGTGCTCTGAGGTCTGCAGGGTGAGACACAGAGTGCCCACGTCTGCTCACAGAGAGGGCATCCCCAAGCAAGGGCACCTTCTCTGCCTTCCATTGCCCACCACCTCATTAAAGATATATTTCTAACAATATTTTACTTTTTCTATTTAATAATTATATTAATCATAATTTATTATAATGTATTTGTTTTGCTTAAATATGGACAGATATTAAAATAACTAAATCTGGAAGAAATAAGTTTTTAAAATATGTTTTTATTGCTTTCAGAGAGAGGAAGGGAGAGGGGAGAGAGAAATAGAAGCATCAGTGATGAGAGAGAATCATTGACAGGCCTTCTGCATGCCCTCTACTGGGAATTAAGCCCACTACCCAGGCATGTTCTCTGACTGGGAATTGAGCTGTGATCTTCTGCTTGACACTCAACCACTAAGCATCATGAACTGGGCAAGAAAAAATAATTTTAATTTTCATGTTTATACATATTTCTGTGGCAGAGAAGTATGATGGAAAGTCATTGAAAGATTTTCAAACATCAAAATACATATTTTTGGGACAAAATGATTTGTGGAAGAGGAATGGAAATACACTTCAAAGATACTAAATTTCCAACAGCTAAAGAAGAGAATATTGAATTTTTTAAATGGATGATAGTGGTCATGAAATCACTAAATCTTTATCTTCCATTAGATTTGCTTTACAAAGTGATGAAATCTTTTTATTTTAAAATGTAAAACTTTTAATTATGGCAGAAATTATATTTTTTGCAACTATATAAATTTATGAAGAAAAAACTTTAGATATCAGCTTAAAAATGTGCAAAGGAGACTAGTTTTTCACAAGTCCTCTAGGGTGTAGGTGAGCCAGAGATTGGAAGACAAGGGCTGCTTTACAAAATTCAGGGTTCCTGTATCTGATATACCAAAGAATGCAAAGCCATCATTGCCACAATCCTATATAATAAAAGAGTAATATGCAAATTAGGCATCACTCCATCACAAAGATGGCCGCTCCCATGGCCACAAGATGGTGGCGCCCAGTTTGGCTCAGCCCCACCACTGAAGGGGTCAAGCCTGTTAGCCAGGCAGGTGGTGGGGGAGGCAGGGGGCCCAAGGGGCAGAACAGGCAATCAGAGGGGGTTGGGGATCCCCTACCCAGGCCAGAGGCCTTCACCAGAGGCCTCAGGCATGTGCAAGGGCGGAGCTGGTGATCGGCGGGGGCAGGGGAAGAACCAGTGATCAGAGAGGTATGAGGGTGCCCTACCCAGGCATAAGGCAGGGGCAAGGCCAGAGATCGCAGTGTCCTGGACTCCGCAGAGCCAGCAATCAGTGGGGCAGAGGTGGAGCCGGTGATAAGAATGAACTACAGAGGAAACACCTTTTCTTACCGCTCATTGGCTAAGCTTCCTGTATGCCACTGGTAATATTTTTAGAAACTTGGGTGATAAGAATCCAAAAAGGTGATCTAGGGTTTTTCCACCACACTCCTGGAGAAAAAAAATGAAGGTCCACTGCTGGAGGGCTAAGAAATGGCATATCCGGCTCTAGCCAGTTTGGCTCAGTGCATAATGCCTCAGCCTGCTGACTGCAGGGTCTGGGTTCAATTCTGACCAAGGGCATGTACCTAGGTTGCAGGCTCCTCCCTGACCAGGGCCCAGGTCAGGGCATATGCAGGAGGCAACCAATCAAAGTGTTCCTCTCACTTTGATGTTTCTTTCTCTTTTTCCCTTTCTCTTCCACATTCTCTGAAAATCAAGGAACATATCAGGAAACATATCCTCAGATGAGGATAAAAAAATAAATAAAGAAAGAAATGTCATATCCTATGAAAGACACATCTTGAAAATGCCTAAAGAAAGTTGTCATTTTTTCATGGTGAAGGGACTGGAGTCCCTGTTGATGAAAACACCTTGGTGGCTGCAGTGACTGGCAGTGGCTGCAGCAGCGGGGTGATGGGGCTGGTGGCTTTCCCTGATTAGTCTGGTCACCTCCCATAAAGGGAGACCAGATTGTGGCTTAGGCCTGCTCCTTAAGGGGAGCAGGGAGTGGGCCTAAGTCATCAGTAGGACACCCCCTGAGGGCTCCCAATATGTGAGAGGGGGCAGGCTGGGCTGAGGAACCTTCTCCCCGCCCCCCCCCCCATACATGAGCTTCGTGCACTAGGCCCCTAGTATCTTATAAAGAAAAACTCCCAGCAGTTTATATTAAATTAAAATCTAGCTTTGCATAGTCTTCAACTTACACATTACATGTCTTTTCCAAAAAAAGGTAAACCCGTCTGTTCTGCTATTTCCCCTATCTTTTTTTTTTATTTTATTTTTTTATCTTTTTCTGCTGTTTGGGATTCAGGCGATGTGGCCTAGGAGTGAGGACATTAGCTGGGCTCTGCTTAATTTCACAAGTGAATATATATCATTGAAATCGCTGAATATAACATATGTCTATTTATGAACAGAGGCAAGTGTTTGGCTGGTCCCTTTAGAAATACTTATTATGAACCTAATTGCAAAGACCATATATACATTTGTACTTAGGCAAAACAAATGAATTAAAAGAAAAATTAAAATAATAATTTTATAATTACAAAACAGAGAAATATTTATTATAATCTTGATTTACCTGAAAGTAATTGTGGCAGATTTTTTTTTCTACTTTTTCAGGAAATTGGTGGGCAGCACATGATGCCCTGCCCAGGCCATGCTGTGTTTTCAATAAAGTGGAAGTGGTTTGTAAAAAGGAATCCGGAGGTGTTGGTTTTCTTCTTGGCCCCCACCTCATTCCTGAGCTCCTATTAAAGGGAGGAGGGACAAGGAGGGACAGGGCAGGAGGGCAGGAGATTGAGGCTGCCACGGGCCCTTCTACAGCACTGGTGTTTGTTACATGAGAGCTGCAACAGCTGCCAGTGGGATTTGTCCCCACCCACCGTGGGCATGTGACACAGATTTAGTCTAGACTGTGCTCTGATCTATCCCTGGGCATTTACAAGGCCAGCAAGTGGAGTCACAACCAGATGAATACCCTGTAAACACAGGGCTGTGGGAGGCAAATCTTTGTCCCTGCATTGCATTTAATTTAAAAGATTAAAGCTTCAGGGATCGGAAAATCCCACACAGCGCTCATTTTCAACATTTTGAGTTATCATCCTTTTAATATACTGACTGGATGGCAGCCAAGTTCCTTTGTACTCATCACCTTTCAATATATTCATCTGCTAACAGTACTCAGTAAGGGATGGCCTTAGGCTCACATCAGTAAGAGAATGAAGGGGGAAAAACAGAAACCATACCATACACTAAGTGGGATATATGCTGATGAAATTTTGTGCAAAAGCCTCGGAGAATAGAATTCTGTGTTTCATAAAATAAACAATAAAATCCACACAACATTAGTCTACTTGTCTCTACCATGGAAATCTTTAACCCCTTAGGGATGAAGCCTGTAATAATTTCATACCTTAGAGATGAATTAGAAAGAACTTTGTAAGGTGCTAAGATTTTAGATGTAGTAAAATATTACTGTGAAAATCAACCTTGCACAGAACTTTCAAATATTCTGAGTTATTATGACTGGTTGACCTTAAAAGTGGGTAACAGCCCCTCTGTAGTCAAATTATCCCCTAGATTCCAACTATTCACCCTTTCCCTTCATTCAACCTTCCAAGAAAGTGTGTGTGTGTATGTGTGTGTGTGTGTGTGTGTGTGTATAGAAACACCTCCTACACTAATATATATATTTTTTTCTAGAAGAGTCCTGATCTCCATGAAGTCTCAGGCTGAGAGAGAACATTCTTGGCCACCAGCACTTGCCAGGATATTTGCATATTATATGTAGTTTGTTCTCTGGCCTTCTCCTCATGGGTTAAGATGGCTTCCCAGGTACTATATTGCTTCCTTGGAGAACAGTGACAAAGCCCCATGGGTCACTGTAGTTTGGATAGAATAGTTTCTTCCCATGGGATGTTGCCTGGGTTATAGGAGTTTGCACCTATTGTATTGGAGACAGGCCTCAAACCACCAGGAGATGGAACATAAAACCTTAAGAGAAATTTTGGTTTGGCTTAGTTACTCTGCATAGTGGCTTGAGGAGGTTTCAAAGTGCTGTCACTGAAATTTCTCAGGAAACAGAAACCACAAATCATGTTGAATTCTCATATCTGCGATATTTGTTCCAAACTGGACATAAACCCATGCACTGGCCAAGTTTTTCTGTAAAACCACAATGTTTCATGGGAGGGGGGAAAGTTCCCTTTGTGACTGGAGCAAAGGCTTAATAGTATGTTTTGTAATAAAGGTCAAAGTTCTGGGATAGATGTTGGTTCTTTGCTCTGCTTAAAACTGGAACTAGCTGAGATCTCGGATCTCAAAAAAAAAAAAAAAAACAACCAAAAAATTTCTGCCCAGGTATTATGTGTCATTTAGAAACTAGTCTTCATACTCCAAGGCCTCTTCAGCATGGCTGTTGCTTGAAAATGCTCTGAAAACCACAGAGAACATTTTCCCAATGAATCATAATCTGTCTGGGAAGTAAGAGAAATCAGTCAAATACGCCTCAATTATTTTCCTTGGACCATTTGGACAATTGAGATAACAATGCACAGTGGCAACAGTCCACGTTTGTTCAGACTTAAAGACAACTTTGTTATTTGAATGTGTGATTGAGGCAGGAAGCGAATGTCTGCAAAGGTAAATGCAAAGGGCAATGATTTTAGCAAATAGACAGGCCTACGTTTTCTAAGTGGTTTTTCCAAGATTCTCTGATTCCATGTCCAAATTCTAGTGTGTGAGAAAAAGTCCAACTTCCCTTGCCAAATAGTTCCTGGGTTGTTCTACCAGTGCCAAAGGCAGAAATTATTTAGCCCAGGAATACCTTTCAGGCTGAAATCAAAACAGCCCAGGGCACAAAATTATAAATAAACACTGGGATTCACACACATCTCCCACCAAAGCTATTGTGGCCTGTGGAATTCATGTTCCTCACACTTCATCAAAGCCAGACCAACAGTAGCTGCCACTCAGACCAAGTATTGTTTTCACAGAGCCTGCCACAGTCAGGTTTCATTTGGCCCAACTCAAGAAACCCAAACAACTGTTTCTGCACTTAGACTTTCCTGTGTGTGGAAAGTTATTGTCTTCCAACTAGAGAGAAATCGGAGCACATAACTGATTTCTTGGTTGTGATGGTTTGGGGCAGCAACTGGACTGACATTTCAATTTATGTGATGACAGAAGGAATTGTCAAGCATATTCAGAAGATGCGCAGTTTCAGGGTGAGGTGTCTTTAAGCTCAGGCATATGAAGATTTCCAGCATTTTTGAAAATACTGTATGTAGTAACAAACACTAAAGACCAGTGCACACAGATTTCTCTCTGTGTGCCAGATCAGGTCTATTTTATGACAACCCGCTTCCTAGCCGGGGAGTTCATTCAAAGAGGGATTGGAGTGTCTAGGAAAGAGTCCTGGAGGAGGTGTGAGAAGAGCCTAACAATCTACAGGTCTTTCAAAGGATTTAAAATAGTTACTAGCTTCATTCCATAAAGCAAAAGAAGGTACATTTTACAATAAGTACTAAAATTAGGCAAATATAAATGAAAGAGAGGAGAATTTGAAGGAGAAAAGGTAGCACACACAATGCATGCAGTGACTGCCTGGCTGTCTATTAGGGAAAGGTCACAAGTTAGGCTCTGAAACTTCTAGGAAAATATAATCAGTGCCTAAGCCACAGTGTCTACAAGATGGGAGCTGACTTAACAGCTCAGGACAAAGCACAACTATTTGGGCAAGTAGACAGGGAGAAAGGAGCACACAGCCTGTGAAGCCTGAGTCCTCGCATGCCTAAGTCAAAGGGGTCTCCAAGGAGGATGCTTGTCTCTTGGTTCTAAAACCACAGGACGCCGCCCCTCCCCACCCCACCTCACTCCCCAGCCAGCAGCATAAAGCAGTCTGCCTCCACCCAGCAGGTGATGGCCTGGGGCCTCACTTTTCTTCCAAGACCCACAGTGTGGCAACTGATTCCTCAGGCGCTGACCCTGGATTCTGGCAAGCTGTTGGGTTGGTGTTTGTAAAACAGAATAAAAGCCATAGGTTGTAGGAACCTGAAGGGATAGCAGAGGGATCTGGGATAGTTTCTTGTGGAAGTCCCAGCAGAAGCTGTGGCTTTGGCCTTGCTCAGGCCCCAGCTGCGGGCAGAGGAATCAGCGGGAGAAATGGTCACAGAGCCTTGTGCTGGTCACAGAGCCTTGTAAAACATGGCTCAGATCACCTACTTCAAATAGGCTGGGTGAATCATGCTGGATGCCTCCGGGGTATGAAAAAGGTGGCAACAGCTGGTGTCCCCTCAGCAGGGAAGCCAACAGAGAGGGAGAGAGGCTTCTGTCCCTGGCCAGCTGGCCTTGCAACCTTATGTTTAGCTCACAAGAAAAATCCTCAGACTGATCATTAGCAGGGAAAGCAAGACATGTGGGACTTTAGCCAACCAAGTGGCTTTCACGGTAGTCTTATCTATTGTGGGTAAGAAGTGAGCTGCTCACCAAAGAAGACACCCCTCATCCCCTTCATAACAAGCGCTGTAACATAGATATCCCTGTGCTGGAACATTCTGTCTGTGTCAACAGAGTTCTCCAGCCCAGAACAGTGACTTTTATTCAACAGAGGGACTTTTGCTACCCTATTCTAGGAATACGACATAATTCTACCCGTCCCCGCAGAGTCATTCTCCTTGGAAGGTTGACAGTCAATACGGCTTTCAGGTTGTTGCCTGGAAACGTGAGCTGACGTTTCTTTCTGGGATTGACTATAAGGCTCACTGACCTTCCTCCCACTAAGGAACCAAAAGATCTTACTCCACCTTATAAATTTGTTCTTCCAAATTTCCCACTAAGAGAATTTCTGAACATTTTTAGGGAAGGTGAAAGACGTTAGAACACTTCACTGCTTCAGCTGGCACACACCTGAGCTGCAAAATGGATTGAGACAAATCTGTTTTAAAAATAGTTTTCAGGATTTTTATATATAAGCATTTAAAAACAAAAATTTGAACTTCTATCTTTCTTGAACCATTTGGCAAATTTAAAAAATCTTTTGGGGACATTTTCAAATGGTTTACTATATCCCAATCAACATTTTCATGGATATTTGCAAGTGCCCTAATCTGACCAGTTCCACAGTGTACAATGGGTACTGCAGGTAAAGTCACACTTTCTGCCCGTGAGGAAGATAAACAGTCACATAATTGTGATCAGTGCTACGCCAGACATCTGTGTGGGCTGTGAAGGCCAAAGCACAGCACATCGCCAGCTTGAGGGCAGCGAGTACAGTGAAGGGAGGCTTTTAAAAATGAAAACCAGTCACAATCTCAAAGGATAAGCAAAATTTGGCATCTAAAAAGAGGAGAAACCATTTGAGATAGGTAGTTTGTGCTTCAAGTGGCAGGACATAGATTTAAAAAAAAGCAAGGCCAGACTTTTTTTTTTTTTTTAATACTAGATAGATTTGTTGTTCACTTGTTTATGTATTCATTGGTTGATTCTTGTATGTGCTCTAACCTGGATGGAGCCTACAACCTTGGCATATGGGCTGGCGCTCTAACCAACTGTGCTACACAGTCAAGACTGCGAAGCCAGAACCTAAAGGGCCTTGTGTGCCCTTTATCCTGTGGCCACTGGGGATTTACGGTAAGTCTCTCAAGGTCACCTAGCTTAAGAGGCAGAGTGGTCTTTGAGGCAATATATAGCATCCTAATATTTATAAAAACCCAGGGTCCATCATGACCAACCCAAGGCTCAACCGAACACTGGAAGTTAGTCTTGTAGTCAGTGCTGGGTTGCCTTGGCGACCCAGTACTGACTGCCCAGGGGGCTGCAGATCAGGCTCAGAGACACTGACTGGCATAGAAACTGACCAATCAGAACCAAATCTGAGTGAACTGTGAGCAGCCAATGGCTGCCTAGGAGGTGGAGCTTTTGACGCTGACTGGCATAGAAACTGACCAATCAGAACCAAATTGGCTGGCAGGGAAGGCCATTGGCAGTGAGATCAGGCCAGCAGGGGAGTGCAGTAGGGGCAATTAGGCCAGCAGGGGAGGACATTGGGAGCGAGATCAGGCCAGCAGTGGAGGGCAGATGGGGGTGAGATCAGGCTGGCAGGAGAGGGCAGTTAGGGGTGATCAGGCAGATAGAAGCAGTTGGGGGTGATCAGGCTGGCAGGGGGGAGTAATTGGGGGTAAGATCAGGCTGGCAGAGGAGGGCAATTTGGGGCAATCAGGCAGGCAGATAGAGACACTTAAGGGCAATCAGGCAAGCAGGCAGAGGGGCTAGGGGCAATCAAGCAGGCAGGCAGAGGCAGTTAGGGGTGATCAAGCAGGCAGGCAGGTGAGCAGTTAGGAGCCAGCAGTCCCAGATTGCGAGAGCTATGTCCGACTGCCGGTTTAGGCCCAATCCCACAGCGGGCCTAAACCAGCAGTCGGACATCTCCCAAGAGGTCCCCAATTGGAGAAGGTGCAGGCTGGGCTGAGGGAACCGCCCCCTCTGTGCATGAATTTCATGCACTGGGCCAGTAGTCCTATATAATAAAAGGTTAATATGCTATTGTCCCCTTGACAGGAATTCAAATGGAGTTTCACCAGTGGCGGGACCAGCCCTGACCCTGATCAGCACCCCCACCACCCCAGCCACCCAGAGCTCCTCCTCCTGGATGGCTTCCTACCCCAAGTGGGGGTGGGGCCAGCCCGCCAACCACTAATGGCCCCTCCCCCCACTCAGCCCCACACCCAATTGATTTCCCCACTCTGACTGGGGCAGGGCCGGCCAGTCAACCTGCCACATCCCCTGCCCCAGGCTGGCCTGGCCTGCTAGGCCCAGATTAGGGCAGGCTGCCCGAACCCCATCTGCACACAAATTCATGTACTAGGCCTCTAGTTTTCATATATGCTCTTTCCTTTGATCCTGTGAATGATCATGAGGGCTATTTTCATGTGAGGAAACTGATCCTGAGACATATTAAGTGATTTTCACTGAACCCAGCGTTCCTTATTCTATCATTACGTGGGCTTCTCCACATAACTTTGTAAACAATAAAACACATTAAAGAAGAGTACTTTGAGTACTTTGGGAGAACAAAAATCTGAAGCACTCATGTCTACAGCACAATAGATGCTCACAGGCTGCCATGAACTGTCCTTTAGCTTTGACATGCTGAAGGCCAAGGTTAAGAAATGCTGTGCCCCTAGAAAAGCAGCCATCAGTATGAGAAGCTCAGCCAGGTGGAATTGTGGGGCCACTAGGGGGAGCCGCTGAGCACAAGGCACAGCGACAGAACCCAGGGAGCACCTGATCCCTGCAGTGGAGCTTGTTTTTGCCATCTTGTGAGATGCCTCCCAGGTACCCTTGGGAGTAAGCAGAGGGAGATGTTGCAGGAAGCTGAATCCTGCATCAGCAAGTTGGGGACATGAGCTCCCCAAATGTGGGGAAAAGTTCAATGTGAATCACTTATACCTCAAACCCGATGAGCTCTAGGGGCAGTTGGTTACATGTGTAACTCAGATACAATGCAGAGTTAAGTGTATTATCACTTCCTTTGCAGCACCCAGACATATAAATAAGCTGGAGACATTCGGATGGTGGATGGAAAAGAGCATCACAGAAACTCTCAGGGGGAGATGTAAGGTATCATAGGAGTAGAATTTTAAAGGAATAGCATTCACAAGGCTTAGGGAAGTAAAGGGTGGTGTAGTCAGAGAGGAGATTTGATGCATTAGAAGAGAAAGAAAGACTATAGTTTAGGAAAGGTTGAGTCTATGGAAGAGAGCATGGAAAATATGGTGGGAAATAGGAGGAAAGGAGAGTGGAGTGCTGACTAGGGTCAGACTGTGAAGTCTCTTGAGTGCTCTGTAGGAAGCTCAGCTTTGCAAGGCTAACAGGATATAACCTATTGAATGTAGCAAAGATTTTTCAATCACCTGTTCTCAGATTATAGCTTGCTTTAGCATCACCCAAGGGCTCCTGACTCCACAAGTTTGATGTGGGACCTAAACATTTGCATTTCTAACAAGCTCTGAGGCGAGGCTGATGCAAATGATCTAAGGATCACCATTTGAGAACCACTGAGATAGGGACACCAGTTAGACCCCTTTCACAGGGGTCGCCTAATTCATCCTGCATATCAAATATTTACATTACAATTCATAACAGTAGCAAAATTACAGTTATGAAGTAGCAACGAAAATAATTTTATGATTGGGGGGTCACCACAACATGAGGAACTGTATTAAAGGGTTGCGGCATTAGGAAGCTTGAAGACCACTGAGTTAGAAGCTTGTCTTTTAATAGAGTTCACTAAAATTGGAAGTCTAGAAATCAGGGGGTTTAGTTAGCCATTCCTAGGTAGAATAAATGTTTCCTGGTGACCATTTGAATGTGAAGAACAAGCAAAACAGGTCAGATTGAAGATGACTCTGAAATTTGCACTTAATCGATGAGTTGGATGGTGAAGCCAAGACTTGAGATATGGAATGCAAGAAAATGTGTCATTTTAATAGGGGATTAAAGGCAATATTAAGATGGGAGAGATGAGGGACAAGGTGAGGTACCAACCAAGTTCATTCTGAACATGCTGAATATACACAAGGGTGTCCAGAGAAATATTCAATAGGAAATTAGAGAAACATGTGGGAAATGTGGATGGTACTATAGATCAGGGAGTCAGCCTATAAGAGGGTAGTCTAATATTAAGTGCCTGAGAATGTGACTTTGGTTGGGAGTAGGATCTTTGCAGATATAATCAAATTCAAATGAGGTCCTATTGGATTAAGGTGGCCTTAAATTCAATGACTGATATCTTTATAAGAGAAAGAGGAGGGAGACCTGGACCAGACACAGAGAAGGCCACGTGCTGATGGGGGCAGAGATGGAGTGAGGCAGCTCCTGACTGCCAGGAATGCCAGGGATCACTAGAGGCACTGACAGAGGCAAAGGACAGACTCTCCTTCAGAGGAGCACGGCCCTGCTGACACCTTGATTTAGAACGTTTAGCTCCCAGGTCTGGGAGGGAATACATTCCTGTTGTATTCAGCCACCCAGGTTGTGGTACTTCGTTATGGCAGCCATAGGAAACTAATACAGGGATCGGAATGTTTCAGGGTGGAGGAAGAAGAGCTGTGGAAAGGAGGTAAGAAGGGGGCGGGAGCTGGATCTGTGCAGCAAAGAGTCTATTATGTTTGGCAGGTAGGAGATTTCGAAGTGGAGAGGCGGGAGTGTAACCAAGCATTTATGAGTTGGAAAATAAAAAAGATAAGGATGTCATGAAAGTTTGTGAAGACTACTGTATCAGAAAGTTTTAAACCCAGCCAGTGTGGCTTAGTGGCTGAGTGTCTACCTATGAATCAGGAGGTCAAGGTTCAATTCCCAGTGAGAGCACATGCCTGGTTTTGTGCTTAATCCCCAGTAGGAGGCATGTGCCCCATCATCATTGATGTTTCTGTCTCTCTCTCCCTCTCCCTTCCTCTCTGAAATCAATAAAAATATGATTTAAAAATAAAAGAATTTTGAAAGGAAAAATAGAGCTCCCTCAATTTGGGAAGGAAAAACACCCCAACTAGGATCATTTGAAAACTTTAGGGAATTTCCTAGACTAAAGAGCCTCCCCAAATTAAAACAATTGAGACATGAAGGGCCCTACGTTTATTTTTCAAAGTGTTATTAAGTTATCCAGTAACTTAGTACCCGAAATTGATGTGTTCTATGTAGCTTCTTCTTATTCTTCCCATGTTCCCAGTTAGAAGTTTCTCTGTGAAAACTCCTCAAAGCCTTCAAATTGAGGGTGTTTTTTTTTTTTTTTTTTTTTTTTTTTTTTTTTTTTTAGAGAACGTCCCTTGAATCATGTTACAAGTAAAAAAAGACCATCCTAAGCCATACCCTGCTTCTTGCTTTCCTTTCAAAAAAAACCTCCTTCCCATTAACCAAGTCAGAAACATTAGTGCATTATGAGCATAACTTACATACACAGTGCAGGCACCCCTTACAGAGTCCCAGCCCCAGGAAGGCCTTATGGGTGGGGACCATTGGGCAGGAAGGGCCTTTTCTGGGTGTGTCCTCCACCCACCCTGCAGACTTCATCCAAGTTTTCCATGTCACCAGTCAAGAACCCCCCATCACAACCCATCATCGCCCATCATGCTCTTAGTCCTCTTGCCGCTGCGATGGCATGCTCTAGTGGCAGGAAAAATAACCTTAAGAGGAAAGAGAGCCATTAATGGTGAAGAGCTGGCAGGTGAGGGGTCCAAGGTGGACCCCAGCCTCTCCAAACACTAAACTACTATGTGTGAGGGCTTATAGAGAACAAAAGCTGAGACTGAAGCTGTGGCTTTTAACTGCCAAATTCTGTTCATCCTTTCTGCCCCCTGTCTCATCTGGCTTGTAGCTTTTAGTAGCTGCTATCTTTCATTCCCTGAGGAGTAGAAAGCTGACCCTTTCCCTCGTTACTGGGCTGCCTCTTAGGCTCCTAGACAAGGCTTGTGCAAACTCCAGGACCTGTGGAGCTGGGTGAATTTCAACTCTGGATCCTTGTTACCAGAGCCGGTGGGATTAGACATGACATTTCAGATTGTCATGTTACAAACTATGAACATACATATTGCTTTAGATCTGTGGCTGGCTTAATCTGCAGATGTGAAACCCTGAGTTACAGAGGGCTGACTGCATATATATGGAAGAAAAGAAAAAGCACATATAAGTGGGCCTGTGAAATTCAAACCAGTGTTATTCAAGGGTCAGGTGTAGTTGCTAAATTAAACTTTATTTCTTTACTCTCTGCTCTGTTTAAAAACGTAAATACTTTTTTGAATTATTTGTTATGGTTTTTGTTCCTTAAAGTCAAAAGACCTTGACAAAAACACCTAAAATTCCATAAAATCTGAAAAAGCAATGTGCCCAAAAAGAACCTTCACCATTATCCATTCCACTTTATTTTAAGACTAGAGGCCTGGTGCACAAATTCGTGCACCAGTGGGGTTCCTTGGCCTTGCCTGCAGAATTGGGCTGAAACCAGCTCTCCATCATCCCCTGAGGGGTCCCAGATTGCAAGAGGGCACAGGCCAAGCCAGGGGCCCCACTCATGCACAATCAGGGTGGGGAGGGAGGCGAGAGGTTGGCCAGCCAGGGAGGGATTGCGGGAGGACTCCAGGGCATGTCAGGCCCATCTCACTCAGTCCCAATTGGCTGGACCCCAGCAGCAAGCTAACCTACCAATCTGAGTATCTTCCTCCTGGTGGTCAGTGCACATCATAGCGAGCAGTTGAGGGCCCTTAGTATATCATTAGCATATTCTGCTTTGATTGGTTGAATGGATGACTAGATGACCGGACACTTAGCATATTAAGCTTTTATTATATAGAATAAGACCTGAGGCCCAGAGATGGTAAGTGAAGTCCACAGCGCTGGATTCAGCCTGGACCCTCTGCTATGGCACTCTTTCTAAGATGTCGCACTGCTTGTCACTGGGAAAGTGTTGGTAAACACATGGGGCCAGGAGCTATGAAGCTGTGCATTGAAATTTTTCTACACTGGAGAACAGAGCCTCACGGTACTCTATATCCCAAGGGGACATCAGTAATTAGAAATTGATGATCATGTCTAATTGTCCTGAACAGTGTTTTTTTGTTTGTTTGTTTTGTTTTGTTTTTAATGCCAGGCTGGTTTAGGGAAAATAAATTGTTTTCTACTATTTTATATCTATTTTATGTAAGAAATAATGTGCTAATTACCTATAATCCTAGTCTGTTTATCAAAATGGAATCTATATTTTATATATTGCATCAACAAATATATACTATTAATAAATACACTTCAGAGAAAGTAATAAAATTCTAGGTTAAAGTTAAGATTGTGTGTGTGTGTGTGTGTTTGGTATTTTTTGTGTAATTTTTATTGTTGATTTAAATATTTGCTATTTCAACTTGGTCTTCCCTTTAATAGATGTTAATAATAGCTCCAAATTGGAAACAATAGAAAAATGGATAAATAAGCTGAGACATACTCATGTAAAAGAATACAACTCAGCAATAAAAAGAAAGGAAAATCATGGGTGGATCTTGCAATTATTGTACTTTCCAAGAAAGAGTAAAAATAGTATTGTTCCACTTATATGACTTTCTAAAAGAGAAACACTAACTATGGTGAAAATAATAGAAAAGAGTTTCTTCTGGGGTGGAGTAGAGACATGAATTGACTGGGAAGGGCCACAATCTAAACCTCCAGAACAAAGGTAAAGTTCTCTATGCTGCTAGGGATTTGGGTTGCAGGGCACATGCACATTCCAAAACTAGTCGATGCACATGGAAGATTTGTGCATTTCATCGCATGTAAATTTTTCATTAAAAAAACTGCAGACAAGTATTGAACTCTCGTTGTTGGAATGCATACTGAACATTTAGTACTGAACATGAATGTGATTTCCTTTGCAGTGCAGCATAAAACTAAGGAAGATTAGTGGTTGGATATTAAGATGGACAGATATGCCATAAAGCAAGTGCTATAAAATGCAATTGTAGAATCTAGATGCTAGGTATCCATTGTAAGATTCTTTCAACTTTGCTGTATGTTTGAACATTTTCATAGTACAATGTTGGGGAGAAACCACGTAGGAACAGAGCAGAGAAGAACTGTCACCCCTGTTTTCCTTTCAGAACCCCCTGAGCATTATGAAGAAGCAAAGACATGGGGCTCGGCACTGGACTTCTTTTGACCAGGTTGAAACCCAAGACTATTTCTGTAGTAACAACAGGGAGAAAGGCTATTGGAAACAAAAGTCAATTTCCTGTTCCAGCTTTGGGGAAACAAAGCTAAACAAAATAAACACCTGAAAAAAGGCAAGGAAAGCATAAATGAACCCCAAACGCCACACAGGATTAGCCCATGTCATCAGCAGAGACAACATGTTAAGGAAAGATAATGCCTGAGTCGGTGTTGGAGGCTAATCTTTCCAGGAATTACAGCCTCATTAACTCCTTTCAGCATTTCTCAGAAGGAACCCACAAATTTCAAACTCTAACCATTTGAATATTACTTTTCCTTATCATTAAGAAAAAAATACACATGATTTGCCCATACTCAGTGATGTAATGCTGACTGGTATTTGGATCTTGCCACTTATTGGCAAGTTTCCTTTTCACCCACCTCAAGTCAGTCCCTATCCATGCCAAGGGCTGACACACTATTTTCTACCCTATTCCCACCCACAATGTCCCCCTTCCTCCTCTTTCCTTTATTTGCCTTTTAAAGGGATTCTAGTGAAGGAAGGGTCACTAGGAAGCACCCCCTTTCTCCTGTCTGGGCTCCCAGCATCCCGGGAGACAGGGCTGTTTCAGAGGCTCACCCTTGATGACAGCACCACAGGAAGGAAAGCAAAGGCTAGAGAGTTCTCAGGGGCCACAAAGCCTTTTCGAAGCAAATTTCCTGGTGATGTATGCACTCGGCTGATCTGGAGGGGAATGAGGTCAGGTGAGGCCACAGGAGAAGCAGAAACTACATTTTGTACATTCACCGCTTCCAGGGCACCTCCTTTAGGCAAGTTCCCTCGGGGGTTCTAGTTTGTAATTATGGGAATCACCCTTTTCAAATATCCACCTCAAGCTTCAGAAATGTCTACAATCCCACAGCACACAGAGCAGAAAGACAATAGAATTCAGACTGGAAAAACCTGGGTCCTACTCTCCATGCCTTTCTGTGGGTGTGAGACTGTAGGTGAGGGAGTGGCCTGTATGATACCCATCAGGGAGCCATAGACCCAGGGGAAAGATTGTTGTGAGGGTCCAGAACGCCTGGCTTATTGTGAAAGTTTGGGGGTTGGGAGGAGTGCCATGGTACAAAGGGGAGAAGGCTGAAGACATTTTCTTATTCAAAAGCAGATATGCTGGGGGAAACCACTGCTCAGGTATCCATCTCTGAGACTGTTTGACTGGCACTTTCCTCTTCCTCTTCCCAACAGGCTGAGAGCTGAGGTGAAGAGCAAGTGGGATTCTACCCATTTTCTAGAGCTCAGTAAATTATTGCCACAAACAGTGGCTTAAAACAGCACAGTTTCTACCTCACAGAGTCTGTGGGCCAAGAGTCTGGACATGGCTTAGCTGGCCCTCTGCTCTAGGTCTCTCCCAGTTGAGAACCAGGTGTTCATAGGGGCTGTGATCTCATTTGGGCTCAGGGTCTTCTTCCAGGTTGTTGGTGAAGATCACTCTCAGCTTCTGGAGGTCATCTTTAGGTCATAGCCATTGAATCCCCAAAACATTGACATTTAAAGCCAGCAGGAGAATGGCTGCCTTCAAACCTCCCTTCAGTCTATTACAAAGGAGATTTATTTAATGTAACCAAATTTTCCATCACTTTGCCAATACAGTGTAACCTAGTCCAGGGTGGAGCTAGTCATCATATTCGAATACCCCACCTACAATCAGAGTAGGGGACTATACAGGGTGGAAACACCTAGAGCAGGAATCTTGGTGCCATCTTAGACTTCTTGAAATTTTATCCCACAACCCCAATGGGAGAAACAGGCTAAGAGCATCAGGCTTCCAAAAAGGGGAAAGGGCTAGGTTGCCATAGTCAGCAAGAGGCCTTGATGCCTCCTGGGTTGGCTTCTAGGTTTCTGGGAAATACCATTAAAATGAGAAGGACTTTGGAAGGAGAGGTGAGTTAAAGCCAGAGTGGGCTCAACCAGACTTATTCCCTGAATTTCCTTTAGAATTATAAAAATTTTAGAGATGTTTTAAAAATCTGTATATTGAAGAAATAGGGAAGGGGATTGCTGCTTTTTCTCTGAATAATGTTGGTCCATATTTATCTCTGAGACACATGCCATTATCAGTCAGAGAGGAACCAAGAAGCTGGAAACATTCAGAAATTGTGCCAGCCAGCAGAGAAGTTGCCCCTCCTTCAAGGACCACCTTGAAAAGAGACTCCATATGTCACTCCAGGGCCCTGTTTTACAGGTTGGTATCTCTACCTGGCAGTACAGACTCTCGTTTGACTGAAATCCTTCAAGCTGAAGTTTCTTCTTTTAGTAACCTCACTGAAGACAGAGAAAGTTATTCATAGACTCACAGATAAAAGAGAAAGACAGAAAAAGACAACAGAGGCAGAGAGACAGAAATTTGTAAATCATCCATTCCTCATTCTAAAGGCTAAGAAATTAGGTTTGGGGGTGGACATGTCCAAAGACCAAGATGCAAACCAGGCTAGCTCTCCCAGTGCCAGGGAACAACTGAGGCAGGGGAGCAGAAATTAAGGCTAGTGGTGAGGCCTTCAGGCAAATGCTCACCCCCTCCAAACAACGGTGCATTCCAGCTCTTGTGACTTTGTGAACCTACCCTATGCTGCTCAAAGTCTTTTTTTTTTTAATTGATTTCAGAGAGGAAGGGAGAGGGTGAAAAAAGTGAAGGGATTAAGAAATACAAATCAATAGAGAATATGATAGGGATGTAAAGTTCAGCAATAATATTCTGATGGTTATTAACATCCTAATAAGTGTCAGATGAATACGAGATGCATTGGAATGATCACTTAGTAGGTGATATAATGTCTAATCACTGGGGTAAAACCTGAATCTAATACAATATTGTATACCAACTTTAATTGAAAAGCAAAAGATAGATAAATAAATAAATAAATAAATAAATAAATAAATAAAGACTTGCTCTAGAAGCAAAGTTCCAATTAAAAAAAAAAAAAAAAAAAAAAGCCCAGCTTGTGCAGCTCAGTGGTTGAGCATCAACCTATTCTACGAACCAGAATGTCACAGTTCGATTCCCAGTCAGGGCAAGTGCTGGGGCTGTGGGCTTAATCCCCAATGTGGGGCATGTAGGAGGCAGCCAATCAATGATTCTCTCTCATCATAGATGTGTCTACTTCTCTCTCCCTCTCCATTCCTCTCCAAAATCAATAAAAATATATTTTAAAAAATAAATAAGTGAAAAATAAAACAATAAAAATACCCTTAAGTTGAATAATAAAGGGTCATAAGGGTAAAAAGACTGTCACAGAGTTCAAAATGGCCTCCTCTGAGGTGTTGAGTTAGAAGATGACTTGATTACAAAATTAAGCATGGATTCAGTCCAAACTATTTTATTTCCTTTACTGCCCTTCATTCTCCTTTTGACAGATCTTCTGGATGAATAAAAGTAAAGGTGTTTTTTGAGCATATTTCTGAGAAGAGCTGCCAGTTGGGGGCTCAACCTAAACTGACTTCCAATGAGCAACAAGAAAGAGCTAAGGGGTAACTAGTTCTTTAAAGCAATAATTTTATTTATTTGATGCAGTATTTTAGTTTCAGCAGGAGATATGAAAAGTCACAAATTGCTACTTTTCCTTTCATTCATGACTTCTGTGTAAGTAGAATCAAAAGCTTAATTATCCTCTACTTAATGGAAGCTGATCATGAATCGGTAATGTTGTTGACCTAACCTGAGGAACCTGAGAAGTCGTTCAAAAAGTATTTATTGAACCTGTACTTAGAACAAGGCAGACCCTGGACTTGTCTTCCTAGAATTT
Source organism: Murina feae (assembly GCA_004026665.1). NCBI lineage: Eukaryota > Metazoa > Chordata > Mammalia > Chiroptera > Vespertilionidae > Murina > Murina feae. The sequence goes on from PVJC01007856.1 coordinate 40,511, forward strand.
TAATTTATTGGCAGAGAGAAACATAACAGGTAATTACAATATAGTGTTTTGGTTATCTATTACTGTGTAAAAAAAAAATCCTAAAGTTCTGTTTTGTTTTATTTTAATATATTTTTATTGATTTTAGAGAGGAATGAAGAGGGAGAAAGATAGAAACATGATGGGAATCATTGATCAGCTGTCTCCTGTATGCCCCACCACTGGGGACTGAGCTCACAACCTGGACATGTGCCCTGACCAGCAATCAAACCATAACCTCTTGGTTCATAGGTTGACACTCAACCACTGAGCCAGGCTAGCCAGGCAAAAATTCTGTGTTTTTTTTTTTTTTTTTTAAAAATGACTTTGTTTCTCACAATTTTGTGATAGCCTGGGATTAGCTGGGAGTTCTACTTTCTTATGCTATAGCAGCTGCAATTAGCTAGGGACTGGCCTGGGGTTGGGAGGTCCAACATGGCTGCTCATCTTTCCTCATCCAGTATCCTCACCTGGGTTTCTTGAGATAGTGGTGGCTGGCATTCAAGAGGGAGTGTTCCAAGAGTACAAGTTCCAGTGTGCAAGTCCTATCAATTATTTACTTGTATCACTCAGACTCATGTCTCACAGTCAAAGAAAGTCACATGACCAAGCCCACAGTCAATGTGGGAGAGACCACATAAGTTTATGAAAACCAGGAGATGTGGTTCCTTTGGAGGTCACCAACAGAACAATCATCCAAACAATATGATAAATACTACTAGATCAGTACAAAAGGAACACATGGCTGAAGCACCTGACCCAGATTTAAAGATCAAAGTTGACTTCCTGGAGGAACAGACATTAACTTGAGATATGAAGAATGGGTAGACATGTCAGGGACATGTCAGGTTGCTGTTGAGCAACCTTATACAACTTTTAGAATGCCATGTAAGATTTAAACTAGGGAGGAGAAACAAGATGGCAGTGTAGGTAAATGCTGGTACTCACTTCCTCCCACAACCACATCAAAATTACAACTAAAATACAGAACAACCATGATTCAGAACTGCCTGAAATCTGGCTGAACAGAAACCCTACAACTAAAGAAGTAAAGAAGAAATCACATTGAGACCAGTAGGAGGAGTGGAAGCACTGAATGGGCTGGTCCAACACCCACATGTAGTATTTTTTGTTTTGTTTTGTTTTGTTTTGTTTTTAATATATTTTATTGACTTTTTTACAGAGAGGAAGAGAGAGGGATAGAGAGTTAGAAACATCGATGACAGAGAAACATCGATCAGCTGCCTGACGTGCTTGCAACCAAGGTATATGCCCTTGACCAGAATCAAACCTGAGACCCTTGAGTCCACAGGTGACACTCTACCCACAGAGCCAAACCAGTTAGGGCTGTAGTGTTTTTTTAATTGGGAGGGATATCTCGGCTGCAGAGGTCTCTCATGAGGCTCAAAGGGTCCAGTCTGACACCATACCCCTATGTCAGGGTTCCAGAGCTGGGAAGAGAATCCTCTATAACTTTGGGCTGTAAAAACCAGTTGGGATTGTGGCTGAGTGACATGGAAGCTGCTGGAGATACAGGTAGTTCCTCTTAAAGGACCAGGCATGAATTTACAAAGTCCTGCTCCCTCTGATTTTCAGTGCTGGGACAGCTGTGTGGGGGAATACAGGGACACAGAGGGAGGAACGGGATTATCTGGTATCAGAGAAATACCCTGGGGTGGCTTTCTCCTAGACTTCGGTGCTTACAGGGGTCATTGTTTCTATGCTGAAACCTCCCCTTTTGCAGAGCTGACCAGAAGCCACATCTGAGTTTCTATAACCTGGTTCATACTGTTCACTCTGCCCTGGTGATTCATTGATATTTTACCCCATCCAATTTGCAGCCCCACCCAAGCTATTTGCAGCAGCTTTTCTGTATGAATGGCCTGTCCTACCTCAGGCTTTAGACTTTCCTAAAATCTCTCAAACAAGTAGCAGCTGGCATCAGCAGGACCCGGAACTAGCAGCAGTCTGCCTTGCTTCACAGCTTGACCTCACCTGGGCATTCCAAATCCAACACAAGTAGCAGTCATCTCCATATTGCTCTGTAGTTCCTGACAGGTGGCCCCAGGCAGAATCTGACTTTGCACCTCCTGGGAGGTCCCAGAGCCAGTGCACCTGATGGACAGTTTTAGTCCGTACCAGATTACAACTCTACACATCCACAAGCAATACACTCAAGGGGCAAACTTAGTAAACACCAAAGCCCCACTGAAGCAAGTCCTGCTCCAGAGGGGTGTCTTCTACACAGCAGCTCTTCCACTATAGTTGCAGCTGGTACTCACAGTCAATTGGCCTGGAAGTCTACTCCTCCCAGTGATGCCAACAGTAGTCAAAGCTCAACTATAACAAAACAGTACACATAGCCCAAAATATTGTTCATATTTTTGTCTTTCTCCTCCTCCTCCTCCTCCTCCTCCTCCTCCTCCTTCTTCCTCACAGAGGGGTGCACCTAGAGTGCTCAGCTCAGATGAATGGGGAGGCTGAGCCACTGGGCCCTACAGGACACCTATTACACAAGACCACTCTACCAATTCCAGGAGACATAGCATCTCTGCCTAATACATAGAAACAAACACATGGAAGCAGTCAAAATGCAGAGACAAAGAAACATATCACAAATAAAGAACAGAAGAAAACTCCAGAAAAAGAACTAAATGAAATGGAAGCAAACAAACTACTGGATACAGAGTTCAAAATAATGGTTATAATGATGCACAAGGATCTTAATGAGAGTTTCAAGAGACTTTCAAGGATCTTAGTGAGAATTTCAAAAGCATGAAAAAGGACCAGTCAGAAAATAAGCATACACTAACTGAAGTAAAGAATAATTTACAAGGATTCAAAAGTACAGTAGAGGCTTCTGAGAATCAAATCAATGATTTGGAATATGAGGAATCAAAAAACAACCAATCAGAAGAGCAAAAAGAAAAATGAAGATAGTGAAAGAAACCTTTGGAACAACTTCAAGCACACCAACATTCAAATTATGGGGTTGCTAGAGAGTGAAGAGATAGATCAAGATATTCAAAGCCTATTTGAAGAAAAATGACAAAAAACATCCCCTAATTGGTGAAAAATAGAATTTACAAGTCCAGGAAGTGCAGAGAGTCCCAAACAAGAGGAACCCAATTATGAGGATACTTTATAATTAAAATGCCAAAGGTTAAAGACAAAGAGAGAATCTAAAATGTAGCAAGAGAAAAGCAGTTATTTACCTAACAAGGGAGCACCCATGTGACTACCAGCTGATTGCTCAGCAGAAACTTTACAAGCCAGAAGGGAGTGGCAATAAATATTCAAAATATAAACAGCAAGAACCTACAAGCAAGATTACTCTACCCAGCAAAGCTACCATTTAGAATTGAAGGTCAGATAAAGAGATTCACAGAAAGAAAAAGCTAAAGGAGTTCATTTATTACATGAAATGTTGAAGGGTATCTTATCTAATCTTAACTAATAAAAGCGAAATAGTAAAATTAACTGTTTCTCCGAGACGGGGTAAGCCACACCCATCAGCCAATCAGAGTGGCTGTATGCAAATTAGCCCAACCAACATGGAGGCCGCCACTCACGGACCTGAGTAAACGGCAGTTTCCATTGCGGCAGGAGCAAAAGTGAAACTGCGGCCCTCTCCGCTTAAACTGGCTCTAGCGAAACACATGTTTGCAACAATATAACAATCATAGAATCCTCGGGAGCTGAAGGAAACAGCAGCCGGGGCCTCACCACTAAGTAACATTGTGTCATTATAGACGCTGCCAGGTGAAGCAGAGAGGAGGCTTCGTTAGCCAGCTTAAAGGAACAGCATCAATTATAGAAGATAAACAAACCCCAGAAACCTGCATCCAGCCAGCCTTGCTGGGACGTTGGGTCAATGGGAGCTGTGAGCAGCCTTAAAGCCTGAAAGCACCAATCAGCCCATCACCCACACTGGCCACAACCCAATGGGGTGAGGGACGTTCCTGGGGGGCTTGGCCAGCCTGGAGACAGCCATCAGCCCCTCACCCAGGCTGGTCAGTCACGCCAGCAGGTGGACATCCCCTGAGGGGTCCCAGACTGTGAGAGGGCACAGGCCGGGCTGAGGGACCTCCCGAGTGCACAGAGCGGCTGTAGGGCGGAACAGCGCAGGACCCAGGACCCGTGAGTGGGAAAGAGGCAGCAGGGTTTGCGGCTTGCTTGGCAGCTGCCCATGCCCCACAAAGGGCCTGGGGAGTGGGAAAGAGGCGGTGGGGGCCAGGGGCCTGCTTGCTGGCTACCCAGGCCCTTTGAGGGGCATCAGGGAGTGGTAAAGAGGCGGCGGGGGGTCTTGGCCTGCTTGGCAGCTGCCCAGGCCCCTTGCAGGGCATCGGGGAGTGGGAAAGAGGCGGTGGGGGTTTGGGGCCTGCTTGGCAGCTTCCCAGGCCCTTTGCGGGGCACCGGGGAGCAGGAAAGCAAGGCTGAAGTGGCCAGGGTCCTGCTTGGCAGCTCCCCAGACCCCTTGGCAGCACCGGGGAGTGGGAAAGGAAGGCAGCAGGGGACTGGTGAGTGGGAAAGAGTTGGCGGCCTGCTCGGTGGCTCCCCAGGCCCTTTGGGGGGCACTGGGGAGCAGGAAAGCAAGCTCTTGTGGGCTGGAGGCCTGCTTGGCGACTCCCCAGGTCTCTTCCTGGGATCAGGGAGCAGGAAAAGACTGGCCTGACCATGAGGTGTGGTTTTCCCTGCTTTCTGGTGGCTGGAGGAAGATGGGCAGTAGGCAAGCTTGGGAGGCAGGCAGCACCCAGCCCTGGCCACAGCTCAAAAAAAAAAAAGAGAACAACATGCAGGGGAGAGCAAGAGTCTGAGAGATCAACATAGAGGGGGTGCCTGCTCCAAGCCTGGGGGCAGGCCCCCAGCAGGTAGACACACACAGGAGGACTGCTCCAAGCCTCAGATGTGGCTGGGGGCAGGTCCCCAGTGGCGACACACACACACACACACAAGGTGCCTGGCAGACTGGGGCTATCATAGGACATCCACTGAGGGGTTCCAGACTGTGAGAGGGGGCAGGCTGGGCTGAGGGACCCCTGCCCTCACCCCCCTCCCCTGTGCATGAATTTTGTGCACCGAGCCCCTAGTAAAAGCATAATATCAAAATTGATCATCCCTTTGGGATGCCTAAGCCACACCCACCAGCCAATCAGAGCGACTGTATGCAAATTAACTCAGCCAAGATGGAGGCCGGAACTCATGGAGCTGAGTAAACAGGCAGTTTTCTTTGCAGCAGGAGTGAAACTGTTTGCCAGGCCGGCTGGCCTTCTCCCTGCTCCAAACCACATCATATTTGCAACAATGTCTCAATCCTAGAAGCCTCGGGAGCTAAAACAAACAGCAGTCCTGGCTTCAAGCTTCCTTACCTGCCTAGGCTCTGCTTAAAGGCACAATGTATCAATTACAGAAGATAAACAAACCCCAGGAACCTGCTTCCAGCCAGCCTTGCTGGGACATTGGGTCAATGGGAGCTGTGGGCAGCCTGAAAGCCTGAAAGCACCCCTCAGTCACACCCCAATGGGGTGAGGGATCCCACTGGGGGGCTTGGTCAGCCTGCAAACAGCCATCAGCTCCTCACCTGGGCTGGCCAGGTACCCCAATAGGGACCCAAAACCTGAAGGGACTGTGGGCAGCCTGAAAGCCTGCAAATGCCCCTCAGCCCATCACCCACGCTGATCACACCCCAATGGGGTGGGGAACCCCACTGGGGAGCTTGGCCAGCCTGCAAACAGCCATCAGCCCCTCAGCCATGCTGGCCAGGCATGTCAGCAGGTGGACATCCCCAGAGGGGTCCCAGACTGTGAGAGGGCACAGGCTGGGCTGAGGCACCTCCTGAGTGCACAAATTTTGTGTGATCCGGGTCCCTAGTTTTTTATGAAAAGAAAGAAGAAGGAGGAGGAGGAGGAGGAGGAGGAGGAGGAGGAGGAGAAGAAGAAGAAGAAGAAGAAGAAGAAGAAGAAGAAGAAGAAGAAGAAGAAGAAGAAGAAGAAGAAGAAATAATATGAATAATAAAATGGCAATAAAATAATAATAAAATAATAATAATAATAAAATAATAATAAATGAATACATATCTATCAACAATTGAATCTAATAATCAAAATAAATGAACAAGGAATCTAATGAACAAAATAAACTGATGAATAAAATAGAACCAGCTGCATGGAAACATGGAACAGAGTGATGACTATCAGAGGGAATCGAGGAGAGAAGGCAGGAAGAGATTAACCAAAAAACTTATATGCATATATGCATTACCTATAAGCACAGACAATAGGGTGCTGAAGGCTTGGGTAGGCAGGAACTGGGTAGAGTGGAACAAGGGAGGGGGAAAATGGGGAACAGCTATAATACTCTCAACAATATATTTTTTAAAGATTTGTATTAGGTACACTCTGAAAGAAAATAAAATCATTCACTTTTCTAATTTGAAAGAATTAGTCAACTGTTAGAAGAGAGAGCCAGGAACACACTTTTGACATGGATTTGGCTGATAAGATTAACACCATTTCTCCCGTACTTGATTCTGTTCAGGTTCCCAACAATACTGACCCTAATTTTTGATTCTATGTGTCTGCATTTCCTGCTCTTGCTTTCAACTTGATATCAGTAGATTCCTTCAAACTAGCAATATCTGTGTGTTGACAGTTAAGCTTTAACTATTGTAAGATTATAATTTTTCAATTTCTCCACTGATTTTTTGGGAGAATTCTGCAATTTCCCAAGAATAGGTGAGAAGAAATTCTTTCACAGGAAAATACTACAATTGTGGCTGAAACAAAGATGATAAGAGGGAGAGGCCATAAAAATGAGGTAGGAGGTTTGAAAAAATGGTGGCGGTATAAGCCGATGTATCCAGTGCTTTGTCCAGGAACAGATAGGGTGAACAGCTGAAACGAGTAGCATCCAGCCCAAAATTGGCAGAGGAGATCGAGCTGGGAGATAGCCTGCAGCCTGGTAAGGCAGAAGACTCCTGAGAGAGGTAAAGTCAAGGCTTTGGGAAAGATATTCTGCCAGACCTGAGCCCTGAGGATCGGAAAGAATCCACAAGGCACTGGCGTAGGCACCAGTACCCAGCCGTGTCCCTTGAGGGGGCGTAGTGGAAAGAGGGTCCAAGGAACTGCTGGTCGGCAGGGGATTCTTGATCCGGGTTCACAATCAGAAAAGGGCTGGGGTATGTGGGCAGGAAAGAAGCGTGCCCCCTGGAGAAGGATTCTACATCTGGGTACACAGTCAGTAAAGACTAAAGTCTGCTGGCAGGAGAGCCGTGTATTCGAACGGGCGCAGCCTCTCCCACCTCTGTAGCTGGTGCCTTTCTTCATTGAGCCTTGTGCATACGTAGGGCCTTTCGGATACAGACACCCATGGCTGGAGTGTGGGAGAAGGTGCCGAGTTGTGGAATCTGGAGAGAGAGGAGGGTCCAGGAGAGGTGGCAGCGAGTTTGGTGCTGGCTCATGCCTGAGCCTAGGACCTGGGCAGCCATTGTGCCCTTAAGAGATAACCCCTCCCTCCAGTATCTAGGCAACTAATATAGCCACACCCAGATTCCACCATGAACGATAAAAAGGATTTAAAAAAACAATAAACAGTCTCTGAGAGTCCAAAGAGACTGGCCTAAAGAGAGACTTTTGGTACCAACAATCGGATCCTGAGAAACACTACAGTACAGAAGACTGGGATCTTAAGCCTGCCAAAGGAACATTTTACTTGTTCATTTTTATTTTATTTTATTTTATTATTACTGTGTTACCTTTCCTTTTTTCCCCTTTGTTTTCTTGTCTGTGTTAGTTGCTTTATTTTCTATTTCTTTTCACTTTATTTTTCCATCACTCTATTTTATTTTATTTTATTTTATTTTTTGCTATTTTTTAAAATCAAATTTTTTGTAAATTTATTTTATTTTTTTCTTTTCTTTCGTCTCTTTCCTCTTATCCACCCATCCCCTTTCTACTTCCTCTATACTGAACTGAGATCCTCCCCGTATCCTTCCAATTCTTAACCCTATCTTCTATATATAAGCTCAGCATCTATAGAAATGCAGACCATTCTCTCTGCTGGGGGTTTGTATTTTGTTTGTTTGTCTGTTTATCTATTGGTTCTATGGTATGTCCATAGATATAGTCTCCTTTTTATTCTTTTCTCTTTTTTCATCTTTTTTGCTCTCTTTTCTCACCCCTAATCCTCTTTTCTCAGGTGGTCACTTATAGTGGGGTTATTATTGTCGTGAGTATATTCGTACTTTGGTCCTTTTGTGTGGTGTCTTGTCGAGGTGAATTTTATCCTGTCTGGCCAGGTGCAAGAGAGTGAATCTCACAACCAGACACCTGTAGAGGAAACTCCATCCACAAATGGGTCAATAATACCCCAGACCCAACTACAGAGGTAAGAAGAAGGCAGCAATGAGGGAGAGAACGTAAGTCAATGAGGGGCTAAAAGAGGAGTGTGTGGTCATGTGGAATGTGCGTGTGTGTATGTGAGTGAGGCACAGATAGGTCCCGCAATGGTCTGGCTAAACGGGCTTCCTTAACTAGGCAGCCTCTGCTACTGTTGTAAACAGTTCCGGGAGGCTGGCTCATCCTCAGAGGCCTAGTGTATTTAAGGGGAGAACTGCTGTAACTGGGAGCCAGACCTCACCCCCACCCAGGGTGCCCTCAGATAACACCTGGGACTCTTCAGACACCCCTGCCAGTGACCTGCTACTTCAGCTATAGTCCCATAGTTAACTAGTCTCCAGCCACCCTGGACACAGGCTCTTGTGAGATCTGAAGCGTGGTCTCCTCCGACCGGCCCAACACCTTAGCCCAGGGCACTGCAACCACACGAGCTGCAGACACGTGAGCAGCCCACCCCTGTCCAAGGATGCACAGCTTCGTGACCAGCCTGCCCCAGGCCTAAGGCTTACTACAGCCTCACAAGCAGCCCGCTCCATCTAAGGAAAAGCAGCAGCATGCAGCTAGCCTAGATCCAAGGAGCAGCAGCCACGTGATCAGCTCACATCTGTCCAAGGAATAGGAGCTGTGTGAGCAGCTTCCCTTAACAGAGGAGCCAGTGTCATATGAGGAGCAGCCACCTTGAGGAGCAACTACAGCCCAAGGATCCATCGCCACCCAAGGAGCAGCCCCTGCACGACTCAGCATCTAGATCAGTCGGTAAGACCGAAAATGGGTCGACAAAAAAACCCACAAAGAAAAAAAAGGAGGAATCACCAGAAGAGCAGCTAAGTGAAACAGATGCATGCAATATGTCAGAAAAAGAATTCAGAATAAGGGTTCTAAAGTGCATAAACTGGATGGAGGAAAAAAATCAACAACGTTTGTAAGAATCAAGAAGAAATGGATGAAAAAAAATCAATAACTTCTGTAAGAATCAAGAAGAAATGAAGGATGATATAGCTGCCATAAAAAACACCATGGAAAGTTCCAACAGTAGATTAGGAGAAGTAGAGGACTGAATTAGCGAATTAGAAGACAGAGAAGCAAAACACACCCAAACTGAACTGCAATTAGAGAAAAAAATTAAAAGACAGGAGGAGAGCCTAAGGGAGCTATGGGACAACATGAAACAAAGCAACATACAAATAATAGGGGTGCCAGAACAACAGGAAGAGGAACAAGGATTAGAAAACTTATTTGATGCAATAATCTCAGA
>PVJC01007857.1:0-50183 GCA_004026665.1 Murina feae
CTTTTTTACAGCAGCATAGTATTCCATTGTGTAGATATACCACAGTTTTCTAATCCATTCATCTGCTGATGGGCACTTAGGCTGTTTCCAAATCTTAGCTATGGTGAATTGTGCTGCTATGAACATAGGGATGCATATATCCTTTCTGATTGGTGTTTCTGGTTTCTTGGGATATATTCCCAGGAGTGGGATCACAGGAGGTTCTTAAAGTCAGAGATTTTATTTGTTCATTTCCATACTCTAAATGTCAGACTACACCTGCTACATGGCATGTGCTTATGTACTGTATGTTTACAGAATGAAATATATCAAACATTAAGAATAAAACTTAACTATTTTTGAAAATTTTTTACCAAAATAACAAACCATAGTTATTCAGTTTATAATAACTAAACAGTTATCATAAGTCATATTCTTGCTTAAATTTTGTAACCATTAATATACAATTCACTCAGCAGCTTTTTTTATTTTTTTATGTATTTTATTGATTTTCTGAAGAGAGGAAGGGAGAAGGATAGAGAGTTAGAGACATCAATAAGAGAGAAACATCGATCAACTGCCTCCTGCACACCTCCTACTGGGGATATGCCTGCAACCCAAGTACATGCCCTTGACGGGGATTGAACCTGGGACCTTTCAGTCCGCAGGCCAATGCTCTATCCACTGAGCCAAACCGGTCAGGGCTCCAGCAGCATTTTCATGGGCCTCAGTATTAGGTGCTCTGTTAGTTGCTTGTTTGTAGAAATTAGATGAATAAAACACAGACTATTTAATATGTTTCCATGCTATTAGTGGGTGATGAAATAATAGTTGGTACTATTAACTGTACTCTGTGCTAACTACTATATAATCACCTAATAAAATATTTGTAGCTAAAATGTAATAGTCTTATTGTGTGTGTGTGTATGCCTGTGTGGAAAATAACTTGAATACACTCAAATGTGAATTGTATTATGACAATACAGGTAAATGTATGTATAAAAATCAGTAGCTATAATGGTTATTTAGTTCATACTTTTGAATTGATTGAACATATTACTAATATGAGTGGTTTATAATACTATAATTCTGTCATTACAATTGCACTATAGGTTTTTTAAGAGAATGGTAGTACAAGAGCAAAAAAAGGTGAATAGATGAGATTACATAGTTTTGATCAACCTACATTTTTGGAAAAAAAACAACCCTGAAAAATACATAATAATAAATCTCCTATATTTTCTAGTTAATCATCTTAACTAATAAAAGTGTAATATTGAAATTAACCGTTTCTCTGGGACGCAGTAAGCCACACCCACCAGCCAATAAGAGAAACTGTATGCAAATTAGCCCAGCCAACATGGCAGCCGCCATTCACGGACCTGAGTAAATGGCAGCTTCCATTGCAGCAGGAGTGAAAGTGAAACTGCAGTCCACTCCACTCCACTTATCCTCAAGCAAAACACACATTTGCAACATAATAACAATCATAGAATCCTCGGGAGCTGAAGAAAACAGCAGGCCTGGCCTGAGTCTAAGAGTAACATTGTCTCATTATAGACGCTGCGAGGTGAGGTGAAGCAGAGAGGAGGCTTCGTTAGGCTGGCTTAAAGGAACAGCATCAATTATAGAAGATAAACAAACCCCAAAAACCTGCATCCAGCCAGCCTTGCTGGGACATTGGGTCAATGGGAGCTGTGGACAGCCTTAAAGCCTGAAAGCGCCAATCAGCCCATCACCCACGCTGGCCACAACCCAATGGGGTGAGGGACGTTCCTGGGGGGCTTGGCCAGCCTGGAGATAGTCATCAACCCGTCACCCAGGCTGGTCAGGCACGCCAGCAGGTGGGACATCCCCAGAAGGGTCCCAGACAGTGAGAGGGCACAGGCTGGGCTGAGGGACCTCCCGAGTGCACAGAGTGGCTGCAGGGAGGAACAGCGCAGGACCCAGTTCCTGTGAGTGGGAAAGAGGTGGCAGGGTTGGCGGCCTGCTTGGCGGCTGCCCAGGCCCTTTTGGGGGCACCGGGGAGTAGGAAAGAGGCGGCGGCCTGCTTGCCAGCTGCCCAAGCCCTTTGAGGGGCACTGGGGAGTGAGAAAGAGGCAGTGGGGGCCGGGAGCCTGCCTGGCAGCTCCGCAGGCCCTTTGAAGGGCATCGGGAAGTGGGTAAGAGGTGGTGGGGGGCCGGGGCCTGCTTGGTGGCTGCCCAGGCCCTTTGAGGGGCATCGGGGAGTGGGAAAGAGGCGGCGGGGGGTCAGCGACCTGCTTGGTGGGCTTCCCAGGCCCCTTTCAGGGCACCAGGGAGCGGGAAAGCAAGGCAGCAGAGGCCAGGGTCCTGCTTGGTGGCTCCCCAGACCCCTTGGCGGCACTGCGGAGTGGGAAAGGAAGGCAGCAGGGGACCAGTGAGTGAGAAAGAGTCGGCAGCCTGCTTGGCGGCTCCCCAGGCCCTTTGGGGGGGCACTGGGGAGCGGGAAAGCAAGCTCTTGAGGGCTGGGGGCCTGCTTCACGGCTCCCCAGGTCCCTTCCGGGGATCAGGGAGCAGGAAAAGGCTGGCCTGACCACCCTTTGAAAACCCAAATCAGGGGTTTTCCCTGATTTCTGGTGGCTGGAGGAACATGAGCAGTAGGTAAGCTTGGGAGGCAGGCAGCACCCAGCCCTGGCCACAGCTCAAAAAAAGAGAACAACATGCAGGGGAGGGCAAGAGTCTGAGAGATCAACATAGAGAGGGTGCCTGCTCCAAGACTCGACGGTGTGCCTGGGGGCAGGCCCCCAGCAGGTAGACACACACAGGAGGACTGCTTCAAGCTTCAGATGCAGTTGGGGTCAGGTCCCCAGTGGACACACACACACACACACACACACACACACAAAAGGCGCCTGACAGACTGGGGCCATCATAGGACATCCACTGAGGGGTTCCAGACTGTGAGAGGGGGCAGGCTTGGATGAGGGACCCCCCCTCCCCCCCTTGCACGAATTTCGTGCACCGGGCCCCTAGTATCATATAATTCAAATATGAGAGTTCTCACAAAATAAAATGTTAGTGAAGCATTGTTTTATCAAAATTATATGAATTTATATAAGGTTTTCTGAGAAATTGATACAGTGAAAATCTTGAGATTGTGTAGGTTTATGGATTTATTTTTTATCCTTTATATGAGGCACTTACCAAGAACCATATACAGTGCCACACACTGGCCACTCTGTTTGCAGTTCATGACCTTAACTTTTTATTCCTCCGTTAAAACACTTTGTTAACTGTAGTCACTGTTCAGAATTCTGCTCTCTGACCTCTGCATTACAATGTAATGACAATAACTTTTGAAGGGCCAATATGTGAGGACATTTTCTGCAAATTCTCTAAACATGATCATTAGTTTTATACTGTCAGCGTAATAAATTGTCCCACATGTAGAGAATTTAGCAGCACAGACATGACCTCACTGTTCAGGAGGTGTGAAGACTAGCTTGCCTGATCTCAGAGGGAGAAGATCGAGGTGTCAGTGGGGTTGTTTTCCTTGCTGTGGGCTCTGGAGGAGAACGCACTTCTGGATTTATGCAAGTTGTTGGTAGAATTCTCTTTCTTGTGGTTGGAGGGCTAAGGAAGAGCCCTATTTTCTTGTTGGCTTTTGGCCAGGACTCAGGATCCTTCTCAGCTAGAAGCACCCAGCCTTTCTTGGCTTCTGCCCTATTCCTCCCTCTTCAGAGCAGTGAGAGATCTAGGCCCTTTCATCCTTCAGATCTCCCCAGCCTCAGCTCTCTGACTGACTGTTCAGTCTTCCTCTTGATTTGTAAGGGTCCATGTAATTACTGTAGGGCCTCTCAGGCTGAAAACCAGGGAAGAAAATCTCTGAGACATTTTTATGATTCTGTTAACCACCTCACTCCATGATCATTCTCTTCTTATGGAAAGCATCTAATATAATAAAAGAGTAATATGCAAATTGACCATTGCCCGAGACACCTAAGCCAGGCCCACCAGCCAAACCACGCCTCCCAGCCAACCAGAGCGGCTATATGCAAATTAGCCCAGCCAAGATGGAGGCCGGCAGCCATGGAGCTAGAGCAAACCAGAGGCTTCTGTTGCAACTGCCTGCCTAGGCTGGCTGAGCCTCTGCTCACGGCCATGCCCACCAGCCAATCAGAGCATTTATATGCAAATTAACCCAGCCAAGATGGAGGCTGTCATGGTGGCTCTGCACTGGAAGCCTCTGCGGCCAGCATAGCTGTGCCAGGTGTGTCAGCTCAGTGGTGGGGGGTTGTCTAGCCTGGGGCCTCCTCGGGGCATCCAGGAGTGCCTGTCCTGGGTCTACTGCCTGGCTCTGCCCCGGGATCCTCCACAGGGCGTGCAGGAACGTCTGCTGCACAGTGCAGAGAGTCTGAAGCCAGTCCGCTGCCTGGCTCCACCCCGGGTGTGTTTGCTCAACAGCAGGGCCCCACGGAGGGATCCTGCACCAGCGTCCGCCCCTGGCTTGCCACCCAACTCTGCACCAGGTGTGTCCCCTCAGCAGTGGGGGCACACCAGGCATGTGCGATCGTGGGCCCTCCGGTGGGAAACGTCCAGGTCTGCACTCACCAGCCCTCCCACCCCCCAGTGCACGAACCCTGAAGGGGCTGTGGGCAGGCTGAAAATGGCCCTCAGCCCCTCACCCAGGCTGGCCAGGCATGCCAGCAGGTGGACATCCCCCCCCACCCGAGGTGTCCCAGACTGCAAGAGGGCACAGGCCAGGCTGAGGGACCCCCACGCCTTGAGTGTGTACAAATTTTTGTGCACCGGGCCCCTAGTATTGAATAAATTAAGTATAAATATTGAGTATTTTTAGTACATTATCATATGATGGTGACTTTCTCAAAGAAAGAGTGCAAACAAAAGAAGAAAACATGGAAGAACATTCTCTCTCATCCTCCCCCCTCTCGTATCCATTTTCTTGCTGTAAGTTGATATTAAACATACACTTTCTGACAAATGCCATTGATAACAGAGAGAATAAATGGGGACAGGAAGACAATGAGGAAGTAGGGCCTGTGCGCGCCCTGTGTTCCAGGTCTCAGAAATGCTGTTTAGCAGCTGACCTGATGCTGAACGTAGCTCAAAGTTGACCTGTAAACATCTGGGATGGATGCCTGCTACATATTAATATGGGCATATATAGGCATTCTCCTAATACTACCCTAGCAACCAATCACAAAGAGATTAATGTAACTCTAGCTGTGTCAGCACCAATCATACATCTTGAAAAACAACCTATGTAAATCACTGGGATGTCTTTGCCCTTTGACTTTATAAACCCCTGCTTCTCCTTTCTTTTCCTGGAGCATGTTTTAGGCTACCACCTGTGCCTCCCAGGTACAACCCTCTGCTCAAATAAATGTTTTGATTTTTAGTTACAGCCTAAACCTTTTTTTGTTTGTTTGTTTTTGATTGACAACACCAAGTGCCCAGGTACATTCTCTCTTCTTGCTCTGCCATCTTTAGCATGCACATTTTTTTCTCCCATTCATAAAATAACCAATGCACTTCTGTTAACCTATTGTTATTCCAAGTGGAAGAAGGCAAAAGAGTAGGAAAAAAAAAAAACAAAGCCAAGTTTCTAGGTACAGCAGCATGCTGGTAAGTGCATGGCCCTAAAGTCTGGCCATTCTTTAAAAGATTCCCCAAAGCTTAGCTTGGTCACTTAATGTCATCTCATTGCTGGAAGCATGTCTCAGTGCTTGTCCTTGATGAGAGTCTAGGAATATAGCAGGGCTCAATAGATTGGGTCCCTGGACATGGTTGTGTCTGAAACATTATCATCAGACACCAGATAGTATAGTTTATACTTGAATATTTCTTAACTTCCATTTAACACTTTGTAAGCGGGCATTTTCCCGCCAAATCGCATGCTTCACTGTGTGGTAGCATTCAAAACACTTTCCTTTGTGCAGGGATACATTACAAAACTTGCACATGTACTGCATTTCACTGCGTAGTTTATGAGTGGCACACACACGACAATGAGGTAAAACTTTTTTATTTTTGTCGGTTCCAACTAGAGGTTTCAATGTATGTTTCCTCATGTCCATTGACAGTCTCCCCGGTGGATCCGATTTTACTCGTTTCCCTCAAAAAATGAGAAAATAGGAAAAATTGACTGAACTAAGCCTCATTGTCCAAAAAAAAAATTTATTTCATTTTGAAAGAAGGAATCAATAGTCACTAAGCTTCAGAAAAGGAGTTTAGCTTTAAGTTAGTAAATCCTTGATTATATATTAATATTTTATGTTGTTTTAATTTGTTTTGTTTGATTGTTAATCCTCACCTAAGGATATACATTTTTCCATTGATTTTCAGAGAGAGTAGGTGGAAGGGAGGGAGAGAGACATCGATGTGAGAGAGAGACATTGATTAGTTGCCTCCCTCATGAGCCCTGACAGGGACCTGGGATGGAACCTGCAACCCAGGTATGTGCCCTTGACCAGGAATTGAACCTGAGACCATGGTGCATGGACCAGCATTCTAACCACTTAGCAGCACTAGCCAAGCATATGTTGTTTTGAATGTAATCCTTTAGAAAAGTTATTGGAATTTTTTATCTTAATCATATGTGATTAATTAAACCAAAGGTATCAATCAGGACTATTGGGAATTCTCAGTGTTACATATTACAAACTATAGAATGGTATGGATATATGATCATTGTTTTATCTCAAATTATACCTTGGAAAACTTTCAATTTGACTTTCTTTTATGTCCAGTTCTGTATCTTTCTTTAAAAAGTAGAAGTAAACTAAATTTGAGCAAACATATTCAAATGCACGTATTTACATATCTGAATTTTGTAGCATTTCTCATTGTCATTCACAAACAATAATTCTGTAGTAGAAACAATCTAGCAACAACAAAAATTAAAGCATGCTGTTTTATATTTTCAGTGATCTTAGTCCTTGAACTTATAAAAACAAACAAATAACCATGTTAATGAATGTTATTGAGAAGACTTTGTAATGTAATCACAAAATCAACTGTGCTTTTTAACTTAACTGTTGTCTTTCTGGATAAGCATAGTGTAGGTGATGAGTAATAAAACAGAAAAAGAGAGAGAGTCACAACAATTACTTTCCAAACTGCTTGGCATTGGAAGTCATGTGGAAACATTTAGGACTCTGAACCAAATGAACTTACTCTTATAAAATATGAGAGTCAAATGCATAATAGTAAGCCCTGCATTTCAAGGGTAAATCACTTAATATAATAATTTAAAGTCCTTGAGCATTTATTACAGAATATACTGAGAATGTAAATATGAAACGGGCTATCTATCCCCCCAGTAACATTGATTTTCAGCTATTACAGTAATGAGATAGAAGCAATCATTCTTAGGTATGCATTTAAGGGCATGTCACTGGTGAGAAATTCTTTAAGTACCTCTGTTTAAACATTTCCATGTTTGCCCTGATCAGTGTTGTTCAGTGATTAGAGTGTTGGCCCATGGACTGAAAGGTCACAGGTTGGATTCCAGTCAAGGGCATATACCTGAGTTGCAGGTTTGATCCCAGGTCTGGTCAGGGTGATTTCAGGAGGTAGCCAATCAATATATCTTTCACACATTGATGTTTCTCCCTCTCAAATCAATGGAAAATACATACTCAGGTGAGGATTAACAACAACCACAAAAAAAAAAAAAAACAAAGAAAAACCTTCCATGTTTAATACGTTCAAACTGTGTTTATAGTCTTCCAAGGGACTCCTGTATAATCCTATATAATAAAAGGGTAATATGCAAATAGACTGAACAGCAGAGTGACTGGTCACTATGATGCACACTGACCACTAAGGGGCCGCTCGGCCAGAAGCTGGGATGATGGCTCACGCCTGGTGAGTGCAGTGGTGGTGGTGGGAGTTTCACCCACCTCTGCAACAGTGATACCCCCCAAGGGCTCCCAGACTGTTAAAGGGCACAAGCTGAGCTGGGGGACAACCCCCTCCCCCCCGACCCTGAGCATGTATGTCATGCACCAGGTCTCTAGTAAAAGCCCAATGTGCCGTCTGGTTGTTCAGTAGGCCATTCAACCAATCAAAGCATAATATGCTAATGATATGCTAAGGCTGCTCAACAGCTCACTAGGATATGTACTGACCACCAGGGAGCAGACAGTTGACCAGTCGATATGATATGCACTGACCACCTGGGGGCAGACAGTCTACCAGTAGGTTAGCTTGCTGCTGAGGTCCGGTCCATCTGGACTGAGCAAGATGAGCCAGACATGCCCTGAAGCCCTCCCTTGGCCTAAGCTGGCAGTTGGACAACCCCCTGAGGGCACTTGGATGGAGAGACAGTGCAGGCTGGCTAAGGGACCCCCCGCAAGTGCACACATTTCATGCACCAGGCCTCTAGTTTTATTATAAAACCTTTCAATATAATATTTCCTATCATGTGAAAATTCCAGCAGTTAATAAATACTTATGAATTTAAATTTATCAGAGTCAGATAATTGAAAGATATTTTAAAGTGAGATCTAGGAGACAGACCAATGTTTTAAATAATATATTAGTAGTGTTATATACTGATAAAACAAATTCTTAAAACAACACAAAGCAAAACAAAATGGTTAGACAGGACACTGTTAAAAAGAGTTTAGCTGGATTAGCTGACAAATTGAAGAAGAAAGCTTGCAGGCTGGCAATACCACGTGAAATGTATAGGTACTGAAGAAATTGTGGGAGTCTATATGTTCTGGAAGGTTCTTTAGTGACCCCAAAGGCCTCTCACAGTAAGGGTTTGAAAGATCACTAAGTGTTCACTGTTAATGCAGGTTGAGGAAAGGAACACAGCCCTATGGGAAGGGCTGGTAACTCTATCATCTTTCCTGATACCCCCACTACAAAATAAAAGCTTTAGTCTGAAATAATAGCAACAGGGCCAAACTTAAGTCATTTTAAGGCCAGTTTTAAGGTCCTTATATGACAAGTAGAAAAAGTAGTATAGTTTGAAGATAGAATCTGATTAATTAAAGATATATTAATTAAAGAAAAAAAGATGTATATTATAAATCCTAAGAAAATTACTAAAATTATTAAAGATATAAAAGTAATATAAATAGATAAGTTAATAGAGGAGGTAAATGATATAATAGATAATGGCCATTTAACAAAAAATAACACTGTGCACAAGTATACAAAAATATAATAAAATGAATAGACAGCAGCTAACAATTTGATATATTTTAAATTCAACTATATCCATAACCACATTAAATATGAATGCCTTAAATAGAACTTTCTAAAGACTGCAATTTTCGTCTGGATCAAATAGCAAGATTAGATTCTATATTGTCAAAAAATGCAATCTATAATAATAAAAGCATAATATGCTAATTAGATCAGCCAGCTCAATGACCTTCCAGACAAAGCCAGGGCTGTGAGGGCTAAGTCCCTTGTATGAATTTCATGCACTGGGGCCTCTTTATATATAATAAAGATAGGTTAAAAGTAAAAAGATAAAGCCATACCATGCAACACCCTTAAAAAAAAGAGTTGGCATAGCTATATTAATATTACTAAGCATGTTCAGAACAAAGAATGTTATCAGGAATAAAATAGAACATTAAATCATGATGATCAATTCTCCAAGAAGACATAAGGACACTAAATGTATATGTTCCTAGTAATAAAGTATTAAAACAAATGAGACTGAAATGGATATAAGTAAAACAAGTAAGCAGAGCTAAAATTATAATTGGAGATTTCAACAATCTTCTTAGTGAGAGAAAAAGTAGCCAAAAAAAAAAAAATCAGTAATAGTATAGGAGACTTGAACACTATCAACAAAATAGTCATAGTTAATATTTATAGAATGATTCACCCAACAGAAGAATATACATTTTTTCCTAAGGATATTGAATGTTCATTAAGATAGATCATGTAATAGGCTAATAAAAAACACACAATTTATATGAGTAGAAATAATAGCAACAATATTCTAACTAGGGGCCTGGTGCACAAAAATTTGTGCACTTGAGAGGTCCCTCAGCCCAGCCTGTGCCCTCTCACAGTCTGGGACCCCTCTTGGGATGTCCACCTGCTGGCTTGCCTGGTCAGCCTGGGTGAGGGGCTAATGGCTGTTTGCAGGCTGGCCAAGCCCCCCAGTGTGGACCCTTACCCAGTTGGGGTGTGGCCAGCCTGGGTGATGGGCTGAGGGCTGTTTTCAGGCTACTCACAGCCCCTTCAGGTTTTGGGTCCCTACTGGGGTGCCTGGACAGCCTGGGTGGGGGGTTGAGGGGCATTTTCAGGCTGCCCACAGTCCCTTAAGGTTTTGGGTCCCTACTGGAGTACCTGGCCAGCCTGGGTGAGGGGCTGATGGCTGTTTGAAGGCTGGCCAAGCCCCCCAGTTGGGTCCCTCACCCCAATGGGGTGTGGCCAGCTTGGGTGCCAGCTTGAGGGCTGTTTTCAGGCTTTTAGGCTGCCTACAGCTCCCATTGACTCAATATCCCAGCAAGGCTGGCTGGAAGCAGGTTTCTGGGGTTTACTTATAATCTATAATTGATACACTATTCCTTTAAGCCGAGGCCTAGGCAGGTAACAAAGCCTCCTGTTTGTTTCAACTCTGTGGTTCTATAATTGAAAGAATGTTGCCTTAGTAGACTCTAGGCAGGCAGTTTCCTCCATCACTGGTGCAAGGGAAGCCTGCTGTTTGCTTCAGCTCTGAGGCTTCTATAATTGTAACAATGTTGCAACTATGTTGTTGCCTGAGCCTGGAGAAGCCCAGCCAGCTGGCAGATAGTTTACTCCTGGTGCAATGGGAGCCTCTGTTTACTCCAGCTCCTCAACTGCTGGCCTACATCTTGGCTGGGTTAATTTGCATAAAGCTGCTCTGATTGCCTTGTGGGCATGGCGTAGGTGTCCCATAGAAATGGTCAATTTCAATATTACTCTTTTATTAGATTAGATAACTTAATGGTATTTAACTATAAAATTAATAGCAGAAATTAAACTGAAAAATTATCAAATATTTGAAAATTAAACATCCAATTCATAAATATCTCAGGGATAAAGAGGTATTCTCAAAACCAGTTTAAAAATATTTTCAACTTAATACAGACACAGATAGAGTATACCAAGATATTTGGGGTATAGTTAAAACAACTGTTATGTTGTTTAAATTTAATACTTCTAGAAATCATTACTTGACACAATTCTTGATTACTGTGCATTTAGCTAGTTAACATATAATTATATGAGAGGTATAACTATTATATAATGGGTACAAAATATTCACAGTTCACAGTGTTCTACCTGGAAAACCCGAGTAACGCAACAAAAACAAAAATAAGAGACCTGACTGATTTGGCTCATTGGATAGTGCGTTGGCCTGCGGACTTAAGGATCCCAGGTTTGATTCTAGTCAAGGGCTTGTACCATGGTTGCGGCCACATCCCCAGTGGGAGGTGTGCAGGAGGCAGCTGATCGATGTTTCTCTTTCATCGATGTTTCTAACTCTCTATCCCTCTCCCTTGCTCTCTATAAAAAATCAATAAAATATATTTTAAAAATAAGAAAAACATTGTTAAATTGTCTGGAGATTTAAATACATACCAAAAATAAATGCCTTAATAAAAATTAATAGTCAGATGATAAAAACATAGTGAAAGACAATGAATCTGTTTCAATAGAATAAAATAAATAAATATTTAAAAATAACTCATCGAGCAGTTTTTAGATGTTCAATAGATGAAACACTGAAGTACTACTGAGAGTCTTAAAAAAAGACTTGAATAAATGAAAGTAAGGGCTTTGTGCTTGCATGACAAGAATCAGTATTATAAAGTTGTCTTTCTGTTAGTCCTGTGGTATACTAGCTTGATACACTGCAGTTACATGAAAAAATACACATACACATGTTTCTAATTTTTACCACTAAAATTTATCATGACTTTGGGTAGAAGTGACTTCCACATAGGAGGAGTATGAGGAAGATTTCTGGTGTCAGAGAACACTGCCATTTGCTCCCTACAACAGACAAATAGCTTCCTTTTTCCTAGACTAAATTCTTTACACAGAAATTTAAATTTCATCAGTATAAACCAAGACTTTTTTAAAGCCAGCATAAGGGGAAATCATTAAAGTAAAGTGCATAGCAGGTCACCAGACAACTGTAAAGCCATTAATTTGTGTTTACCCTTGTCATTCTTATTGCTGTTACTGGTATTGTTAAAGTTAGTGCTGCTGCAACATTACCTGATCTGATTACCTTTCTCCTTTGGGTCTTTACATTGAGTGGTGAAATGAGGACATTCTGTCTTTAAAAAGTGTCTCTCACTGGAATCATCTGACAATGCTTGTTAGGAATTTAGTATTTTCGCCTATTTGGGAATGGGGACCTGGTATGCACATTATAAAAAGAAACCCAAGTGATTTTTCATTCATACGCAAGTTGTTTATTGTAAACTCACAGTGTTTGCTTCTGACCTGAAGTTGCATTCCCAATGAGATTTCTAGTCTACACTCACTGTAAATTCTAGGATATATCTAGTTTTAGTTTATTTGAAACCAATTGAGTTTCCTTATTTACTAATTAAATTTACTTATGAGTATATATTTTTCTAAAAGCACTTTAAATGTGGATTCATTCATCATTCCTTTCATTTTAATTAATAATAAACTAGATTCCAGAAAACCAGTATGTAATTTTATTAAAATTAATTATAATAAAGTTAAAATAATCACATTTAAGGATGTGCAATTCCTTCTAATATGGATGAAATTTCAACTGCTATTTTCATAATTCAACATATAATTCAGAGAATTGTAATTATATATTAAACCCTGATTGCTGTTAACTGTTTCTTCTGCTCTCTCACCTTGGTAATATTACATAAAGATATAAGATGTGGGGGGTTTAAAATGATAGGTTACAGGCAAGTAAAAACACACTTCTGCCTTCTAAAATCATATGAAAATTACAGAATAATCCCAAAATAAAGTAAATAAACCAATTAAAAACTTGGACATACTGAAAAATCAGAAGGATTCCTTTTAAGAATAAATGTTTGTGGTATTTCCAGAGGATAGAGAGTTAAGAGCAGACTCTCTGCAGAGGATAAACTGAATCTGAAACGTCCACAACCCAATGGAGCCAAAATGAAGAAATTTCAAACCAGTAAGATTTCCTATTTCCCCAAATGCATTGTCAGATCAAGAGACATGATCTGGGGAACCAGAAGAGGTTGTCTCATAGTAAATGCAGGATTGTTGTGCTAGTTACCTCCTATCATTTTCTGTATCTAGATTAGTTGTTGCAGAATAAATTAGCAAGGATTCCTCTCTAACGATATGAAGGAAAGTAGGTTCTCAGAGAGGCTAGTGCAGCTGAGAAGGAGCTGAAAGGAGCTGGCATATTGGGTATTGCCACAGGAATGATCTTTCCTTCCTGTTCAACAGAAAAGCTGGAACAGGCTCATATTCATAACTACAACTACAGGTGGAAATCGCTATTTAGTGACACATTTGCACTCACTGTTTACAAAAGAAAAGTACTTATGCTGGTGATTTTTTAAAAAAGTCATTTATACTATTACTATTTATCAATGTTTACTATTTTAAATTTATTCAGAAGATTCATAATCACCAAATATTTGAAGGGAAAATAGAAGAACAATACCAGCCAGACAAATGAAAGAACTATCCATTAAGGAAAGAAAAGTAACGCAGAAATAAATATAGCTGGCTTAATAAATAGATTTTGCAGTATTTGAGAAGACAGTATTCATGCAAACAAATAAAATTTAGTTACCAGGAAGTTAGGGAATTTAAAATAAATATAAGTATAACCTCAACAGTATAGACCTAAGTGAGGAATAGAGAGAGGATATACTAAGAGAGAAAAGGTTAAGATAAATGAATATAACATTTCACTAATAAAACAAAACAATATGAAAATAACAAACAAACAAACAAAAACTTCTCTTAATAGATGGTCACTTCGAGGTCAACATTTTAAAATCTCTCTCTGCCGTCTTTGCATTGTTTTCTCCACCCTGTATGAAAAATCTCCCTTAGCATCCTCACTATAATGAGGGTTGTATGTAATGGCATTTTGGATACTCCAGGAATAGTAACCCAGGGTTATTTCCCATCTCAAGATATTCGATTTATTACCATCCAAAAGACCCTCTCTTAGGGCATATTTTTGGCAACATTCTCAGGTCCCAGAGATCAGGATGTGGATATTGTTTGGGCTGCTATTGTTCAGCTTAGCACCAATGCAACTAAAATATTAGTAGATACACAAAGAAATAATACTTTTTTTAACAAGTATTGAAAAGTAATGTTAATATCTAATATCTAATATTGGCTTTCAAACATCTCTAAACAGCATGGGAAGGAATTAGAAGTTTCCTTCCATTGAATGAATATGTATCACACCACAGCCATCATTCCTCACACAATCACTCTGAGAAGATGGATATGAATGAATGAATGTTATAGATTGCTGTATAAATGATAATGTTGATAAGAATCTATTGAATCTAATAAATTGAAGAATGTCAAAAACTGTGGTTATTATGAGATTATAACAAATTGACAGAATAAGAGGACAAATATTGAGAATATATGAATAGCAAAGAAAAAGTGATAATCTTTTATTTCTTAGAATTACTATTATGATGAATGAAACCCAGTATTGCTGGATCAGAATACTGGGAAATTTTTTTTTAATTACTTTATTGGTCATATTTTAAAGTCTACAAGTTACCCTAAAGCTTGCCTGGGGGATGGAGTTGACTGGTTAGTAAATAGATTCCCATGGATAGTGGTGATGATAGATGATAGATAGATAGATAGATAGATAGATAGATAGATAGATAGATAGATAATAAATAAATATATTTTTGAAGTAGAAAACTATGCTTTCATGCTATTTATTAGTCTTACTGAACCAGCACCTGCTCCTCAGAGAAATAGTCTCACTCTCATTAAGTTGAGGCAGCTGCCATTCCAAAGAAAAGCAGAGGGAAAGAAAATACAGTGGTTTTTTTTTTCAGAGAAAGTTCATCAGGAGCTCTGTGGCTTGAACACATACAAAATACATCTATTCCCTTTTACAGAAATGGGGCAGAGTGCATCAGGTCCCTTGTTCTGAAATGTGAAAGGGCAGGCATTTCGTTTTATTTCTTCCTGGCTTCCCTGTATTAAAAAATGACTCCGTTTCTGACAGGCTGCCACTACAGATGGCCTTGTTACAGTGCACGGTCGTTCTGGTAAATGCCTGATTGCTCTGTGTCCTAGTGCTGTGAAAATCAGGTAAAATAATATAAGAATAGTATCTTTTTAGTAAAAGAGAAAAAAAGCCAAGAATTGTTCCCTCCAAAGAATAAAAATCACTCCCTAAAGAAGTGAGATAAAAAGCCCTGGCATTCTTATGATATACAAGTTTTAACAGGCAACTGGTGACCTTGTTTTGTGATTTAAAGGCTACCTTCACTCTCTGTTTTTCTTAATTGGACATTTAATGTAAATATATAATTTATTTTTAATTCTTTGAAATTTAGTCTGTTTTAAAAACAGTTACAAAAATAAGTCTTTCCAAAGCTCTTTAATATGGTTAAGATGGACAGGACTCTGAGCTTCATGAGTTTAGGACTGAGGTCTCTTTTATAAATTTATAGAAATTGCACAGTTCAGAAATGAACCAGTCTCTAGGACTTAATACGTCTTTGTGTTTAATAAATCTTGGTGAATGAATAAATGGTAATTTATGTTTACTTTGGACTAAACATATATGACTTTTACATAAATCAAAATGAATAAAATATTCTGTTTTGTCTCACAATGGACCCACTATTTATTAAACGATATATATGCTATGACACTGGCATTCTATTTCCATTTCTCACTGAAGACCCTCCTTATGGTCAAGTGGCTCTCATCGGTTAACATAACTAAACCCTAAAATAGGTCACTATATGAAAATGATTGCTGTTGAATTACTCAGTTCATGATATACCATTATTAGAAGCATTCAGAAATATGTAAAACTGAAAACTTAACATAGAAAAAAAAGATTGGGTTGTTTCCGGAAGTATACCAGGGCCGGAGTTTGATGAAGGGAAATTCTTCTTCCAAGACTGCAAGACTGGCATCACTTTACGCTATCAAGCTTCACTTAACAAAAGACACCGTGTGTAGTAGTGTGTTTACTACAAAATGCATATTAATATATTTCCTAAAGCACCTACTAATATTTTATTATGATCACATCTGACGTATTAATTTTATTGCATATGGTATTTGAATATGCCTATTAACCAGTGGTTTTTAAGTCCTGCTAATTAATGTAAAAATAGGCCAAATCTTTCAGATACACAAAACAAGCCCCAAAGCCCTTAAAGTAACACCAATGACCTTCATTCGTGTAGTGAGATTGAAGTTTAGAAGAGTGCAAAGAATGAGGCCTCAAGTTGGACTTGGTAAAGACACAAGTCTCACCACAAAGATTTCTCCAAACAAATATCCAAAACTTTTCACATAGTTGCAGACACAAGTAGGGATAAGCATGGGGTGGAACTGAAGAACCTTAAAAGGGACAGATTCTAAGACTGAAAACATTGCATTAAAAAATTTCCTATAAATAAAGAAGATTCACTTTGAATTGTTATAACATTTACATCTGTGCATAAAATATTGTCAATTTTTTTTCATAAAATAAATTATATGATTCTATGTATCCTGCAAGAGATATAGTAAATATATGGGATTTTTCAATAGTTATTAAGCATTTCTTTTTGGCTCTTGTCGGTTTGGCTCAGTGGATAGAGCATCTGCCTGCAGTCTGAAAGAGCCCGGGTTTGATTCCAATCAAGGGCACATGCCCAGGGTGTGGACTCATTCCCCAATAGGGGCGTGAAGGAGACAGCCGATCAATAATTCTCTCTCATCATTGATGTTTCTATCTCTCTCTCCCTCCCTCTCTCTCCCTTCCTCTCTAAAGTCAATAAAAATATATTTTTTAAAAATTCTTTTTGTTTTTCTCTTTTCTTTCATATATATTTCTTTTTTTTTTATTCTCTACAGTTGCAGTTATCTTGATTTTTTTGAAAACATTAAGTTAGAAATAAATGTGTATTTCCAGTAAAACATTCATATAAATAGACTAGGAACTCTTTTCAAGAGAAAGCAGTGAATTGTAAAGAAAAGTACTAAGATACGGAAGAAATATGTACATTATATTTTCTCTTTGTTTTAATTATGAGTTTTGCATTCAACAAGTAACTTGCCCAATGGATGGTCTTTACATTCAAAATATTACCATGATTATAAGATAAAACATTTATGAGAATGGCTTTAGAAAATGTGTGTAACTGAAACTCCTCCACAATATGTTAGAATATATAAAAAACTCATTGTGGTACATTTATTTTTTGGGGAAAAAAGCAAGAAAGTAACTTCTTGAAAACAAAACAAAGAAAAAGAAGAATAAAATCATTTTTCATTCTCAAAGTAACATCTGTTAACAAAAGTATTGAACCAAACAAAGCAGTACAAGGGAATATAGTCACATGTTGTAGCACTAGAAATAGTTAGTGTTAAACATTTTTTGTTTTTTAAATAAATGTATTCATAAAATTCTTATTAAATTTTTTGATAAATAGAGCTATATAAATGTTATTGTTTTTGCCATTATACATTTTATTTAAACCATAAACATGTTTAGAGTTATTTTATGTTTAAATATTCAAGGATGAAGAATATGTCATCTACTTACTAATTAATATAATGTTTTGTTATTATAATTCACTAAAGAAGTTTTTAAGTAGAATTTTTGTGAATTATTCAAGTGGAAAACTAATTGGACAAGTATACTTCTTGAAATAGATTATTGTTAATAAAAATAAGTGCATTATAGCAACTTAGTAATATTTATACAATGTAATATTGTGCTTGAACACTACTTGAAAAAAATAAATTTTTAATATTATAAAATCATTTGCAAATATAGTGGAAATTAATATGCTTTCTTAAAGTTAAAATTAGGAGATAGAGCAAGGGCATATGCTTATGTAAATACCCCCAATTAAAAATATTTACAAAACAATTTAATATGAATTTTAATAATATATTATGTAAGCAATTACATCTCTATATAAAATATTATTAAGATATATTAAATGTGCCCAAACCATTAGATTTATAATTTAAAAATTATCTGTGGAGAAACAGAAAAAGCACACAAAATATATCTGAGGGAGAAGGAGTTGACTCAAAGCTCAAGAATAAAAACAAAACAAAACAAAAAACACCACACACACCAAAACAGTTATTTAAGATCTGGATGAGGATGAAAAAAGTCAAGCAGAATGTAATCCTAGCTACAACAGAGGTGATAATTATCATAAGACTTAAGATGGAGAGGCAATAATTTATGTGATGGGATTTAGTAAGGCTTAAAAATGAAGGTGGGGACATCTGAAGTGAAATTGGAGAGGACAATATTAGAGGTAGATATCTGGATAAATAGGTTAACCAGCTGTAAAATTTATTCAAGAAAAAAATACATGTAGAAAGCATGTTGGGGAAGTGAAAAAAAATTGTGTTAAGAACTTTTTTATTTTGGATTCAAGTTGTTATAAAATGCCCCAGGATGTTAAATGTGAAATGACAAATGTTTTCACTAGATAGAAACAGACTGATTATAGTTGTTAATACAGTGGGCTTTAATGTGGGTCTGGCCACATTCTAAGTATACCTTATGAATTAATTTTTTAATGCAAATATCAGATAGGAAAGTGTAATCTTCATTGTATAGATGAGGAACAAAGAACCAGAGAGGTTAATTAACTTGCTCAAGGAAACACAGCCAGTAACCGAAAGTACTATTAATTTAACTAAATAGTGTGGTCCTAAGTTCATGTTCTTAATAATTACACTATACTTTTTCTCCAATTTTTAAGTGTAATGTCCCAGAAAAATATATAACAACACTCTAAATTCTCACCATTTTTATAAGAATAAGAATTCAAGCTATGTTATTTTGTATACTTTTTCCAAGAATGTCAAGCCTACTAGAAATCTCATATATACACATGTAGTGGCCAGATTATTATGTCCACCTGACATTTGTGGGGAAATTAGCTATAATTTTGCACTGAAGTTGCTAGAGGGCCAGACCATTATAAGTAGGGAAGCAGGTTGTTTACATTGACAGTAGAAGTGATTTTTTTTTAAAGATATGGGTAAATAACGTGATTTAACTGCCTTTGAACATGTATATCTGCATGCCATATACAAAAGAATATACGAATTTGATTCAAATAATTCTACTTATTTTTATTTTTTTGCTTTTGAAATATTTTTAATTTATATTCAAATCTACATTAGAAAAATATATCATTTAATGAAAAAGTGCTGTAGTCTACTCTGCAGTCAACTTCAAAAACTTGGCAAAATGTGCCAACATTTATTTGAGAGAAAAAAAATCACCCAGAGTTCTTCGAAATAAGTCACAATAAATGTTTGGGTTCTGAGATCTGGAGACTGAATATTTATTTGTCAGCTTCCCAATTTGTTCTAAAGTTTTTAGCTTCTGAGAAATCTTTGTCTTTTAAACCTCATCTCTTTCTCACATTAAACTCTAGCTGTCAATACCACAGCTTGTATACTTGTATATTCTTAAGAGGTGATGCAAAGATTCTAATATGTCTCCTAATTAGATAGAAGGGAAGAGATAGTCTCTCTCCTCTCTCTCTCTCTCTCCCCCTCTCTCTCTCTCCCCCTCTCCCGCTCTCCTCTCTCTCTCTCTCTCTCTCTCTCTCTCTCTCTCTCTCTCTCTCTCTCTCTCCCTCCCTTCTCTCTCCAACCCACACACACGTGTGTGTGCTGTTAAATGCAGAGCTTGACTCAGTAACATGTGGATTTGGTGTAGTATTTTCAACATAGTTTATCTGGTCTATTCCTAAAGTTTTCAACCTTAATAAAAAGAATTATTTCTAGTCAAAGTTGTGAAGTAACCAAATTATGCTTTTAGTATCTGTGGTCGGACACTGCATGTTTTTCCCTTTTTGAAATGCAGCTTGTCCTAACTCTCTGCTAACCATCTCCTTCCGTTCTTCACCTGGACACCACTCCTGCCTGCTGCACTGTCACCTACATGAGGATCTGAAAAGCTCCCTCACACCAATATATGCTAATATTTTATCAGTTTCAAAGGAGTTTCTATTTTATGTGTGCTTTCCCCACTGGATGACCTTGCCACTGTTGGCCATATACATGTGATTTATCTCTACAAGCCCTATCCAGTTTCACTGATGTTTGTCTATCCTTATGCTAATACTACACTGTTTTCATTATTGTGGCTTTGTAATATGACTTAAATTATGTGGTTTATGTTGACTATGACTATTCTCTCCCAAGATCTATTTTAGAGAATATTACCAGTGACATACAGGGAACTTAGCCAATGAGCGGTAAGAAAAGGTGTTTCCTCTGTAGTTCACTCTGATCACTGGCTCCACCCTCCAACCTGAGCTCCACCCCTGCCCAGGTCTGTAACCTCTGCCTGAGGCTACAGACCTGGGCAGAAGACCCCCAAGCTCCTCTGATCTCCGACTTCACAGAGCCCAGGCCTCTGTGATCACTGGCTCTGATCCTGCCCCCTGCCATTGCCAGCTCTGCCCTTGCCCCACTACAGCCTCTGGCCAAGGCTGCAGGCCTGAGCATGGGACTCCCAGACACCTGCCCACCTGTGCCCAGGCCCCTGCAATCACAGGCTCTACCCCTGCCCCTCCTATCACTGGCTATGCAGAGCCCATGCCCCTGCGATCTCTGGCCTTGCCACTGCCCAGGTCTGAGGCCTCTGGCCCAGGCCTTATGGCCTTGGTAGGGCACCCTCATACCCCTCCTATCACCAGCTCTGCCCTTGCCCATGCCTGAGACCTCTGGTGAAGGTCTCTGTCCTGGGCAGGAGACCCCCAGCCCCATCTGATTGCCTGTTCCGCCCCTTGGGCCCCCCCACCCCCTCCCCCGCCACCTGCCTGGCTAACAGGCCTGACCACTTCAGTGGTGGGGCTGAGTCGGACTAGAAGCCGATACCTTGTGGCTATGGTCACCGCCATCTTGTGGCTATGAAGGTGGCCTTCTTTGTGACAGAGTGACACTTAATGTGCATATTACTCTTTCGTTAGATAGGATATGGGAAAGTTACAAAAAACCTAGAATCTAAAATAAATTAAAACAGTGACTCCAGGTTTACAGTATTGGTATATCAACTTAAATGTAATATAAGGTGCCCTTTATGTGGGCAAGAAACTTTCTACAGTTTCATTTATTTCTCATTATAATACTATCTTTTTCTTCAAACTCATTCAAACGTTAGGATAAATTGAGTTTGATGTTGCTTAACATGGTGTAAAAAACTAGTTATATGTCCTAGAGACCAAGATTCTCATTTACACATATTTTTTTCCTGGATGTGAAAAATGATTAATTGTCCCATAAATACCCTTACACTTCCTGTATGTGACTGCACTGAACAACCCTGTATTTTTCTGCTTCTGGTTTTACCCATTCTTATGGGGACTTTTGAAATACAATTTATGTGCAGCCTCACTGCATTGCATTTTCACTGTTATGAGCTATAAAGGCCAATATCATTTTAAAGGTTATAATTGACAGGTTATTTGCAATAGTTTTATAGCCCTACAAGGAGAAAAATTAATTTGTTGCATCTGTTCACACAGGAGAAATTATCTTTGAAAACCAAGCGTGAAAGTCTTTCTTATAGTAAGGACTCATAATCCTGCTTTTGGGGGTACTGCCTATAGTCACAATAATACTGTGAGAGTTAGAATGTAAGTTAATTACAAACTGATGGCATAAATTCTGTGCCTCATATATTCATAAAATCATAAAGTGCTTAAATCATCTTCTATTCTGCTCTCAACTTTATCTTGTCTACCTTTCTTATGAACTTTGTGTCTGAACCTTGGTTTCCTGGAGACAAGAGTATGAGAACAATCTTACCTGCTTAATCTTTATTGAAAGGGAGGAAGTGAGACGAAATCAAGAATGTGAGAAAAAATAGGGAATCAAATGTGATTATCAAACTGAACAGAGTTTCAAAGAAGAGTTTTGGGGAAGTAAGTTGACTAAAGGGAAATATGTTTGTATGCAAGCCTATCTCTACACCCACTTTCATTATATTAAAGAGAACCTCAGTAAAGGGGACTTTTTTGGCAATGGGTAAGCAAAAATCTGTTCTGTGCGCATTAAATTTAATATATTAGAATCTGTATTTGAAAAGATAGTTTAAATGTTTCAAAATTTGCCTATTTTTATACATGATACCTACCCTCACCCCACCTCTGGCACTCAAAGTGACAGTTAAGAATGGTAGCAGGAAATAAGTGCTTGGAATGCAATTAAATGCGGCATAAATGGATCCTTTTAAAGGATAACAGTTTTAATGGTTACTTAACCTACATCTGACTCCATTTCTCCTACAGAAAAGTAGGGATAATATTTATCATTCATAAAACTTTTTAATATGTCACTCCATTAATCCCCTCTCCCTTTGTGTGACCCTGGGAGAGAAACGCTCCAGTGAGGTTCCAGGGCTATAGGGCTGGCACTCAATTTCAGCTACGGAACCTGATCCACCCTTAGGTTGAGCTATTGCTTTTCAAAGCTGTTACAGGAGTTGCAATCTTTCACAACAAGCAGCTATAAGTTGGACTTTTGCCTCACTAAGTTACTTAAAAATATAATAAGTTAGTTTAGAAGAGCACACCAAAGCAATCAATATTTTATAACATCGTTGGGCTGTATTATGGATTTTGAATGGTAATAGTGTTAAAAGCATTGACTTTAATGAAGAACTTAGAAATGGCCTCTTAATAACCTTATTGGGATATGACTAATTTTAAATGGCTTTTACTTTGTCCTTGGAATTCATATGATGCATGTGTCAGAGGCTTGTTCGGTGTTAACAGAGGATTAGATGAAGGAAATTAATTAAAGCTTCCTTGTCACATTTTCCCCTTGAGCTGCTCAGTTTGCTGAAGTGGTGTGACAGGGTACGATCCTTTCTCTACCTCTCCACATAGAATAACTCAATTTGCTTTAAACACACATCTTTTTTTTTTAATCAGACCATAATTTTTCTACGTGTCTCTCTAACCTGACCCCTTCCAGCTGCTGCCACCTCTGTGATTTGTGTAATTACTTTTTAGCTTCTGATAACAGGACAGCCACTCAGTGTGTCCACGAGTTTCAGAGCCCATTGACTCACTCTTTTGAGGCCTG
The DNA here is from genome assembly GCA_004026665.1 of Murina feae. Taxonomy (NCBI): domain Eukaryota; kingdom Metazoa; phylum Chordata; class Mammalia; order Chiroptera; family Vespertilionidae; genus Murina; species Murina feae. The sequence continues at coordinate 23,251 of PVJC01007857.1, forward strand.
TCGTCATTTGAGATGGCACATATAATTAGGTTAAGGACATTGGTTTAACTAATCTTCTGGACAAATATCTAAAATGATTGCCTAGAATTGAAACCATAGCTATCAGTTATATTCGTGACAGTAGATGGCACATGGATCTATGAACCTTTTAAACATTGTTCATAGCGTACTTTAATATTATAATAACAATTTTCAATTATACATTTTATTTAAAAATAACTTTTTATCTTTAAGTCCTTGCTAACTGTAATTTTCTGTTTTTAAACATTGTTATAAATGCATTACTTCTTACATATTCAAAGGAATTAGCTATAATAATGTAAAGTGATATTCACAAAGAATAATTTCCTTTCTTATATGTAAAGAAATAATAGTTGACTGTGGCATAGGCATGTGAAAAGTAAGTTAAGGCATAATCTGTCTTTTAAAGTTATATTAAATTTGATATTTTCAGGTAAACAAATATAAATTTCAGAGTTCCTTACTAATCTCAGTCAAATAAAACTCTCAAGCTTTAAAATAATATGATGCTGCCCTTTGGATATCAGGGATAGAGACATAACGCTTTCCCTCCAAAACTAGGGTTAGACTATAAAATCCTTTTCCTTTTTTTTCATTGAAGTACTTTTTTTTCTATATATTTCTTTGATGAGGAAAACCAACCTGAAAAGAAGAAACATGATTTCTGTTTAAAATAATTCTCTAGAAAATCAGCAATAGATGATTAGTAGCATGGTTGAATTAATAATGCTCTGTGATCAAAATAGAAATTGGAAGTTGTTCACAAAGACAACTTTAACTGCCTTTAAACTACTGGTATTCTAATTAAAACATACATGTGTATGAGTGCACGCACACATATGTGCCGTCTCACACAAACACTCTTTATCCAAATTAATATGCTTTACTGATTGCATTGTAGTAATAATTCTATGAGAGAGACAGTGTTATTCTTCTTCACTAAATTGGATGGTATTTTCTGAAATTAAAAAGAAAATAAAGCTCATCAGATTGACAAATTTTACCTAATTGCTAACACTGATATATCAATATAAAATTCAGTTTATATGGTTAACTTTACTTATCCATTACTTTAGTCACTGTAAGACTGACAATTTCATTCTCATGCAAATCAGATTTTGAACCAATCCTGCTAATAAAAATGATGTCTAAGATTAAACACAAAATAATTCAGAATGCAAATTTGCCCAAGTTTGAAATGTGTTTTTCAGGATTAAGAAAATTAAGATGAGATGACAGCTTTAGTTTTAAGATAAAAATTCTGTTAATGTAATATTTGAGATTTAGAAATATTGTAACACATTTATGCCACATTTTACTCAAATAATTAGTGAGAAGCATAGTAATTTATATGTCTTACAACATGTATAATATTTTATTATGAAAGGACTGGAAACATTTAAATTCTCACATATATTTAAATTCTCTATCTTGCTATGTATGGTAATGAAAATTGTATTTTACCAACTAAAAATCTGAATTGCAAAATTTTAAGATTTCTTGTAGAAAAACATAATCTCAGTTATTTTGTGGAGTTTCCAATGCATAGGTAAATAGCATAATAACAACTGGAAAATTTATATTTTTTGCTTGGACATTAAATAAAAAGGTTTAGCCCTGGTCAGGTAGCTCAGTTGGCTCAAGTGTCATCCTGATACATCAAGTTTGCAGGTTCCATCTCTGGTCAGGCACATAATAAGAATCAACCAATGAATATATAATTGGATGCAACACAAAATCAAGATTTCTCTCCTTCTTTCCCTTCCCGTCTTTCAGAAAAGAAAGAAAGAAAATTTACCTAAATCACAAAATAAAAGCTTTGTTTTAATTAAATCACTAGAAGTTCTGTCCTTGAGCTATGTTTTTAATAGACTGAATCTCAAAAGTAATAGCAGTTAATAAAGACAGTGCTCTATGATATTTAAGTACATCAATTGTAGTAAAATTTAGATAATAAGTTGGCAATTGATAGGAATCCTCAAATGCAGAGACATTTCCACAGTGTTTGCCTATACTTAGGTGGGCATTCTAATAAGATGTGCTTCCTGGCAGTTATGGTGATATCAGTGTATCAGTCCTTTACAGGGGGATTCCTCAATATATAGATTTAAAAATACTTTCATCAGAACCAGTAAGAGTGCCTATTTCAAAGGTGAAGTACTATGCCATACCAGAGACTAAATGAATCAGAATCTATGTGGTGAACATGAATTTACATTTTAATAACTTGCCCAGGTGATCCTGGAACACATCAAATTTGAAGTTGTAGTTGTAAATTGTGCTGCTATGAACATAGGGGTGCATATAGCCTTTCTGATTGCTGTTTCTAGCTTCTTGGGATATATTCCTAGAAATGGGATCACTGGGTCAAATGGAAGCTCCATTTTTAAATTTTTGAGGCAACAGCATACTGTTTTCCACAGTGGGTGCACTAGTCTGCATTCCCACCAGCAGGGAAGGAGGGTTCCTTTTTCTCCGCATCCTCTCCAACACTTGTCGTTTGTTGATTTGTTGATGATAGCCATTCTGACAGGTGGGATGTGATACCTCATTGTTGTTTGATTTGCATCTCTCAGATGATTAGTGAATTGGAGCATGGTTTCATGTGTCTCTTGGCTTTCTGAATCCTCTGTGACAGGACATTCCTGTCCTTAAGATGCAAGGTGAGCCCATACCTCCCACAAATCCATTGGATATCACCATGTTCTGTTGGATAAATTTCCACTGCTTCCTGAGTTACAGTGTTGATTTCAGGTCCTACTTTATTCGCTTATTCAATTGTGTCTTCTTATATTGTTTATATCTTTTTCGACTCTGTCCTTGTTGATACGCACATGGCCACTGTGACTAAAAAATCTGATCGCCACCACATACTGTAATTGCTACAAGTTTCCCAAACTTCTGGAACAAAAATCTTGCACACCTGCCTGTCATCCCATCCACTACAATCTAAATGGTTACTGGATAGTTTGCTACGACCGTTACTGAACTGTGGAAAAACACTACATTCGACCAGTGGTGGGTGTCTTCTTGTTACTGAGTTAAACCAACATTTCATAAGAATTATCATTACTTTGATATTCAAGTGAGAGAAGTCTCATCTAGACTGGCTCAGCCTTGAACTCTAGACCCAAGTGGAGTTCTGAGCTCTGAGCAATGGGCTGAGATTAGAGAGGAGGATCACCGGAACAAGAGCATGTCAGTTTAGGACCCCCTTCCTGTGCTGGACTAAGTAAAAGGAACTTTTCAGCTCTCTTTCTCTAAGCTTCCTCAATCTCTGGAATTGTGAGGCTTAATCACTTCCCCCCATTATTATCATTTTTTTAAAATTAAGAACGCGTAAAATGATTAGAATATATGTATCAGAAATTTTAACCCCAGTAGGATACATTTGAAAAGAGTTCCACCCCAGAAAACAATTAATTGCAAATATATGGGAATGGAAAAAGTAATACTGAAAGCAGTTATGTCAGGGACAAAAATATTCACACACAAGCATTTACAAAATGTTACTGTATTTGATTTAAAAGATAGATTCACCGCTTGGAATGCACTAAAATGAAATTCAGAAAAGTTGAATAATTCAAATTATTCCAGAAGCCCTCTAAAACATTGTGGGAGGAAAAAAATAGCATAAATGCACCTATCTAGGATGCAGAATTCATATTTGTAGGAGTTGGGAGCATAGAAACTCTGGGGCAGATGTCTTGTGTGATTGATTAAATAGATACTATAAATGAGGAATTATGTTAAATATATTTTCTTGGTAATATAAACAGAATCTCTTTGCTGCCTCTGACAGCCTGCTGTCAAGATTTAATTTGATATTTAATTAATTTCCTCTCTATCGATTTTTGTTTCTCTTGGCACCAGTTCCTTTTCTAGACAGGTCAATAGACAACTGCAAATTATTTGTGTCCACTGATAATGAGCATAATTCTAGTAATAACCAGGACAGTGAGTACCTGGCCACTTTATGAATTCTGCTAGAATTACCTGTATTTTGCAACCTATTATTTGGCATAAAGAAGATCCGTGTGCTTATTATAAGTAAAATAAATTAAATATACTACTCAGTAATAAATATTAGTTACTGCTTATTAAATCTATTCTGCTTTGCTTGCTTTAAATATTTTATTTTGTAGGAGTCTTATAATTGGTTTCATTAGTCTTATACACCGCATAGTGGTGTTGCCAGCTTGTGGCCGTATTATGCCCAGTCTCATATTCAGACACGTTTGACACATCTAAATTAGGGTGAGGACAGTTCTTAGAGGCTGTGAAGGTCCTCTGTTAGCAGGGATTGAAGGATGGGACTTACTCTGAATCAAGAGGAAATGGAGACTGGAAAGGTTAATTGGCTGGCAGAGAGATATTAGTCTGAAAACAGAAACTGCCATTCCCAATCTTCTTGAGCCCAGACTATAAGAACATCTGAATGTTTTTAAAAAGTAAATGGATATGAAGAAATACATCTACTTCTTAATGTGATTGTACCAGTGACATTGAACCATAATCTACACCATTAGTGATGAGGTCAGTATTATGCGTGAGAAGCACTGCTTATATAGCTTTTGATGACATCTTTGGTGACAAAAATACTTTTTTATGTTGGTAATGGAGGTTTAAAACTCACAAGATGTGGAAAGTCTACCATTCATTAAAACACCTACATTATATCACTTTAGAAGTAAAGAATGGTTTGCTTTCCTATTAGATCTTCTTTGATAACATCAATTTTCATCAGAAATTCTTTGTCAGTGGCTCCTATTATTAACTGATAAGATCCCAGGTATTATAACTGGAAACCTTCAAACTGTAAAGAAAATGTTTTACTTCAAATCATTTCCTACATGGGAGGAAGTAACTAGAACCACATTAAGCTACTGGTTTATTTGTACAAAGAACAGATGCCACAGGAATAGAAAAATAGGAGTTGAGCAAGAAATTCAAGTTTCAGCAAAGTTTTTTCCCCTTGGAACATGTATATCTAGAGTCAATATGACACTTCTTTTAAAATTTTAATTGATAACACATTTTTTCTATATTTAAAAAGTTGTGGAGTTCATATTAAATTATTTATTTGAAATGCCTTACTTCGATTTCTTACGCATCCTGAAGCAGTACTGTTTCTTTTTACACTGCTGTATGACCTCTCTACCCTGTATTAATAAAACACACAAAAATAGCTCATTAAATCCTTGGTGCTTTTAAAATTTTAAAAACATCTAAAATTAATACTCAGATAATTATTTAACCCATTAAAATAAATTTCTTATTCTGTGAGACTCATTTTAGGAGTTATTAGCTATTACCTTGCAATTTCACTTTTTTCTCATTCTTTCTATTTCTCTTTCTCTCCTCCTTTAGATTACCTTCATAATTTTGTCATCCTTTTGCTCACAAGAAAAAATGTGGCATTTTAAAATATCAAGTAATGTGTGTTATAGCTTTGTTAAACATCTCATCACCAGTTTGTTGCAAGAGATTTATAAATCACATTTTCATTAAAATCAGAAAGAATCAACACCATATGCTGTGCTAAATCCTATGCAGCTGCTGCTACAGCAGCTTAAAAATGTGTAAACTGGAAGGCTTTCATTACAGTGTATGATATACAGGACTCCAACCTCTTTCAAATGTTGTGGTTTTTAATATTAAGATTAAAATCTAAGAAAGCATGGTAAAATAAAATAACTTAGAAGTGTTAGCATTATTTTATACAAAAGACAGTTCTCTTTGAATCAAAAGCTAAATGAGTATCTATAACTGAAATTAAAATACCCAAGTACTCCTGAAATTGCAATGGAAAAGCAGACCCAAAGAGGAATGTTGTGTATTAATGCAAGTCCTCTAGTAATCTTAACTTTATTGCAATGCACTGTTTGCCTAAATATCAATCTACTTGGCATTTTTATTACAATTCTGCAAATGGAAAGAGAGTAAATGAGCCATTTACTGCCTTTATTTTCTAAGTATAATCATGTTTTTGTTTTCCATTCAATGGTAGTCAACATTTTTTCCCTCCAACATAAAATATTCTGGAGTGTTAATGATCAGTTATGCTAAAAGCTTGATATTGTACCCCATGCTCATTTATAATACAAAGTACAGAATGCCAGACTCAGTTATTTATAAACTTTAGTTGAGAGGTGAGAAAATAATACCTTATTGTAAAACCTTACATATTTTAAATAATGTTTATAGACTAGCTATATATGAGACACAAACACTACACTACATATACATCTGAAATTTATTGGATTTAAAATTACAATAGTGAAGAAGGAAAATCTCTTTTAAAAAACACAATAAAGCTAGAATAGTAATTTTCTTTTAAATTGTGCAACTTCTCCTAAAAATTATATACTTCTCTTCCATTCAAAAGAAACACCTCCAGTTGGTGATGGTTAGTTTTTCTGTATTAATATTAATTTGAATTACTTCTGCACGTATCATGATAAAAAGTAAATGAGTTTATGAATTAGTGTGAAAAAAGATATTTTATTGCCACAGAAATAAGACAGGTGCCTATATTCCTTCTAGTACAAGGACATTATAAGAACAACCTGCAGACCAATACTCCTAATGAAAATAGACAACACATATTCAAAATATACTAGCATATTTAATCAAATGACACATCAAAATAATTACATATGACCAACTGGTTTTCAGCCAAAGAATGCATTAGCAATTTAATGTATAAAAACTATCAATGTAACACACTATAATAATAGATTAAATGACACACAGCACATGATCATTTCAATAGACACATAAAAAGCATTTGATGAAATTCAACACCTTTTATGATGAGAGCACTTAAAAAGCTAGGAATAGAAGTGAAATTCATCAACTTGTTAAAGGAAACTTATAAAAACCACCTCTATCAATATTAATAATGAAAGACTCAATGCGTATACCCTAAGTTAAGAATAATGTACATTTAAAATAGACTAAAATAATGTAATTCTGCAGAAAGCAATACACAAAATGAAAGATTTATAGAATAAAATTTGCAAAATATTTTTGAAATAAAGAGGTGTGAAAAATGACAAACTTTTCTCATAAGGTAATAGGAAAAAGAAAATTAAATAAAACCTATAGAAAGTAGAAGAAATAAATAATAAACATAAGAGTTAAAATTAAAACAATTATTTTATCTATAAGAAAAATTAGATGAAAAAATAAATGCAATTGGTGAATTCAAAATAGGTCTTATTAAATTGATTTCTATAATATTTATTTCTATAATAAGTGATTCATAGACCTCACAACATCTTTGTGCTACTCCATCTATAACACTTCACCTTGTTTTAAAGGTTTACCTAATTAGGACAGCTCCACTTGCGTAATCTCCCTTCAATGAATGCACAGTTTGTTAGTGACCTAATCACAACAGTGATAACCCATCATATTCACAGGTTGCACCCATGCTCAAGGGAGGGAGATTATGCAAATTAGCTATACCAGAGGCCAGAGTCTTGTAGGAAGTCTTGGAATCTTCCCTACCTCAAGATCCAAATACAGCATTAATTACCCTGAGTATTTATTTTTTAAATTTTTATTGATTTCAAAGAGAAAGAGACAGGGAGAGAGAGATAGAAACATCATTGGTGAGAGAGAATCATTGATCAGCTGCCTCCTCCAGGTCCCACACTGGGGACTGAGCCTACAACCTGGGCATGTGCCCTGAAGCAGAATCAAAGCATAACTTCCTGTTCCATAGGTCTTTACTCAACCATTGAGCCACACCAGCTGGGCCTGACTAGTTGTTGTAATTATTTTGTGTGCTGCTTCCATAGTGTACATTAAGGATTTTAAAAGTTATTTCAGATATGCTTGAAACATTAAACAGTGTTACTGCTTTGGGGACATATTACATTTGTTTAATATTATGGTCTAGATTGAAGTCTCTTTTATTCTTGCTTCTAGTGGCAACTCCCAAATGGAATCACTATCCTGTTTTCTGACAATATAGATGTGGAAAGTTATTGTTTCTTGTTTTCCTATGTTGGATGTCAACAACTTTCTGCTGATATAGAATAATTGACAGGCAAATCCAGTCTAATTCCATTTACTTAATCTTTATTATTGAAAGTCTTACATATGTCCCCTTTCTCCTCCCCAATGGCTTAATACCATTTAACTATTTACAAATTTGATAAACTTATCTTGTATAAATATTATTTGTTCTTGAGCTTTCAACTACTTATCACTCAACAAGATTTCAGCCTTTATTTCATACTTTCAGAGAGTCAGTATTACTAAATTTAGTGGCTGCTAATATGTTCATTGACTCCCATTAATCTATCTTCAATAATACATAAGAGGAAAAAAGCAGATGAAAATGAGTAAAAAAAAAAAAAAAAAAAAAAGAGAGTACATTTGAAAACTTTAAGAACAGCAAGAAGTTTCAAAATAGAGAAAATAAGAAGAGAAAAAAATTGGTACTTCCTGAAAAATTCAGTTGTTATTGAGAGTTATTTGTGGCATAGTATTTTATGCATTGATTAATTTAATCCATGAGTACAATGGATAATTATTCTATCTTCTAATACCCTGGTGATACATTTTTTTGTCATAACGAAACATTCTAGCATTCTTAAATCCAAGCTTCAAAAATTATGTCATTTTTATTTTAAAAAGTATCCTTTCATTTTGTTGATAGTTATTTAAAAGGCTTTACAACATAAAGTTGCATATTAATATGAAAAAAAGGGGACATATTTTTTAACAATAAAGAAATAAAAAAATTATATATGAAGATACCCAAATTTATTGCAGTACACAAAGTTATATATTGCCTATTATGCTCTGACAAGATTTATAATTTTTATATTTATGATTTTTATGATTTTTTTCTTTTTGAGAAGCAAAAAGGATCCCAGGTTGTAAATGTGAGGCTTGTTACCTCAAAGGTGTTAGTTGGATGCGTAAAGGTAGATGAGTTATTTGGGAGAAGCTCTCAGTGACAAGAGTGGACTCCTGAGCTCAGACTATAATATTCTCAGAAAAAAAGCCAAAATCAACTTAATGAAAACTTGCTTACTAGTGAGAAACTTGTGCCCCAAGAGTCTGCACTGAACAAAATAAATGCTTTGAACACTTTACTCCTTGCCCACCATCTGTTATTAATTGCACTGACTGAGTGAGTGACGATTGGAGTGGCTGCTGTAAGGTGCACTAAATTTCAGGAATAAAGAATATATGGCATTCATTGAATCAAAAGTAAAGCCGGCAGTGAAATGAAATACATAGAAAGGCATCTATTTTAGATTGCACTCTAACTTTTGGGGTTGAAAATATTTTTCATACTGGAAGCAAGATTCATTCAACTGTATTTAATAGAGAACAAAACTGGTGAGATGCAATTCAAAAATTGCAGAGCATGGAAACTTTCTATTTGCTAAGTTTCTCAAACTGGTTGATTAAGGCTATTTGTCAGAATCTAGAAATTAAAATAAGTTTATTTTATTTCTGTTCTTATTTAGCGAATAGTATCCATGCCTTCTTAAGTGAAAACTTTAAAGGACTTACTAATTATTATTAAGTACCTGATAGCCTATCTAATCTAATAAAAGAGTAATATTTAAATTGACTGTTTCTACAGGATGCCTAAGCCATGCCCACCAGCCAATCAGAGTGGCTGTATGCAAATTAACCCAGTCAAGATGGAGGCTGGCAGAGTAAACAGCACAGAGCTAGAGTAAACAGCAGATTTTCGTTGCACCAGGAGTAACTGTCTGCCAGCCAGCTGGCTGGGCTTCTCCCAGCTCCAGGCAACATACTTGCAACATTGTTGCAATTATAGAAGCCTCAGAGATGAAGCAAACAGAAGGCTTCCCTTGCACCAGTGATGGGGGAAACTGCCTGCCTACAGTCTACTAAGGCACATTCTTTCAATTATAGAAGCCACTAGCTGAAGCCAACAGTAGGCTTCGTTACCTGCCTAGGCCTCGGCTTAAAGGTATAGTGTATCAATTATAGAAGATAAATAAACCCCAGAAACCTGCTTCCAGCCAGCCTTGCTGAGACATTGGGTCAATGGGGAGCTGTGGACAGCCTGAAAGCCTGCAAAAAGTCATAATCCCCTCACCCAGGCTGGCCAGGTACCCTAGTAGGGACCCAAAACCTGAAGGGGCTGTGCGCAGCCTGAAAACGCCCCTCAGCTCCTCACCAGGCTGCCTAGGCATCCCAGTAGGGACCCAAAGCCTGAAGGGGCTGTGGGCAGCCTGAAAATGGCCCTCAGCCCATCACCCAGGCTGGCCATACCCCAATGGGGTGAGGGTCCACACCGGGGGGGCTTGGCCAGCCTGAAAACAGCCATCACCCCCTCACCCAGGCTGACCAGGCATGCCAGCAGGTGGACATCCCTAGATGGGTCCCAGACTGCGAGAGGGCACAGGCTGGGCTGAGGGACCTCCCAAGTGCACAAATTTTTGTGCACTGGGCCCCTAGTTAAAAATATAATAATGGCTAATTCAAGTTATGTAATCTATTAACAGACTTTGTTTTATAGGTCAAATCATATACAAGAGAAATAAGTAAAATAAAATTGATTAATTTATTTCTGAAAAATACATCAGTAACTTATCTTAATGCAAAAATGAGTATTATTGTGTTACTTTATGAAGATTTTGAAAACATTCTTATAAGTGCACATGAAAATTCACTCTGCCACTACCTCCAATAGGCAACAAGGAAAAGGATGAAGAATCATTTACATAATGGACAAATGTAAATTCATTCTAGTTATAGAGAGAAGCTCCCTGCTGACTTGATTATATTATGTTTTCCTGCTGCTACATGAACTCACACAAAAGTGAAAAAAAATTAACATTGTGCAATTATGAGTTTGAAGCAAAGTAACAGCAGTGCAATGTTCCATTGATTTCTTCACCCCTAAAATCCCAGCTCATGAATTATCCCTGCTACAGATATTTGACACATAAAATCAACTGCTTGAAAGATAAACTATATGGGATGGCATATATGAGAATCCAGCTTTAACTGCTAACTTTAAAGAATTTGAGATAAAGGAAATTACATTTTATTGTGGTTGCTCATGATTGTTTGTTCAATGAGTTGTCACAGAATCCAATTTCCACATTATCCATTTTCTGTGTAGCAAATTGATTCTTTCCACATTATCCATTTTCTGTGTAACAAATTGACTCTTTTGCTTCATTTATGGTGAAGTGAGACTTCTACAGTCTTCTTAACTTATTATGAAAAGTATTTCCTAAATCACCAGTCTTATGGAGGATGGAACTTATGTGTTTACATAAATAGGACTTGTTCAGTTTTAATTAGTGCCTTTGCAAGGAGTTGACAGTGTGAGAAATATGTTTCTAGCAATATGTATTTTATGACACTATTGTGTCTCATATGACTAAAATGGAAAATGATATTAATAAAAGGAAATAAAAATAAGTACAAATACAGTACAATAGTCACAACCCAAAGAAACTTGGTGTTCTAGAGCTACTTGGTCAACTTGCTAACTCTCCCCCGCCCCATTCTATGAATGAAAAGTACACCAGTGTGGTGGTTATGAGCCAAGTCTACCTATTCTGACATCTTTAGACTTTTATTTATAACTAGTGACCTGGTGCATAAAATTTGTGCACATTGAAAGGGAATTAATTAGAGGAAATATTTTAATATTGCTATTTGCCCTTTCTCTATAATAAAAGTGTGAGAGATAAAAGGAAATGAACACAAAGTATGTGAAAATAATACATCATTTTATTAATAAATAAACAATAATAAAATGATATAACAACAAACTCATGATTTAAAAACAATATTGATGAAAATAATGACTGATATAGTAATTAAACTTATTCTAATATCTCCCTGTGTACCACATTGGCATTGCTAATGTATCCAAAATATAGAGTTGTATCCAAAATGTAGAGTTGAGCAAACTTCAGAGAAACACCATCCTAAGGATATAAAGTTCCAGCACAGTGATAAACTTGTCCGTGTATTCTAAAACAGTATGGCCCATATCCCAATGGTGATGCAATATTTCCACCCATGGAAGCAAAAGCAAAAGAATTACCATATTTTCTGGCGTATAAGACGACTTTTTAACCCAGGAAACTCTCAAAAGTCGGGGGGTCGTCAATGGAGCTGGACGGAGACTGCAAGTGTCTCTGGTCAGCTCTTTTGTGTGCCACATATGGTCTCCGTCCAGAATTTTTAACCCAGGAAAATCTTCTCAAAAGTTGGGGGTTGTCTTATACACCTAGTCGTCTTATACATCAAAAAATATGATATTTAAGGATTGAATATTTTCCATAAAATTTTTACTGTCAGAATCTTCATTTGTCATTAATCTTTTAAAATATGCCAGGTAATCTGGAAAATGTATATCATTTGGACAGACTTTCCCTTTGCTACAACATCAAGTAAATTTCCCATCAAATGGCTTTACATCAGAGAAATTTAGTGGTAGGCAAACACATCAAACAGTCATTCCACCACAGCTATGTTCAAGGATTGCATCCTCATGGGCTCCATTTTTGCTGAGAAGGCATTTCCTACAGGTATTGATAGTACTTATTGATGACTGTTTTCTAGACATATTCTGTCCTCACCACTACCTTCTTTCAACTACAAAGGCACATTGCTCTGCAGACATTTTCTGTCGATAATGCTGGCATCTTTCAGCTGTAGAGCTACATTGTATCAACAGTTTTTCTTTGGACATAGTCCCACCTCTCTACTGCTATGGTCTGAAATGCAGGTAAATGAGAGCCCTGCCTGTCAGGCCATTGAGAGCTGTGTGACCAATGGCTGAATCTGGCTGATTCTGTGGGGATGGGGCTTCCTCCTCCCTGCTGTAAGTATCCACAGCTGTGATGAGTAGACTGGGGTGACAGAGGAGCCGCACCCTCCAAGCCACCAGTTTTCTTGCTCTGTTGGACCCTACAGCAGCATTTGGTGCTGCCTGCCCACCTCCCCCATCACCGATCTGGGGCCTGGACCCCGGGAGGCATCTGGCTCTGCCTGCCTCACCTCCCTGGTCCCTGATGGGAGGCTCAGACCCATGTGGCATCTGGTGCTGTCCACCCCACGTTCCCTGTTTACGATCTGGGGCCCAGACTAGCTGGCAGAATCTGGTGCTGCTCATCCCACCTGCAGTATTCAAATTTAACTACCATCTTTGTTGGGTTAATTTGCATACTCTCCTAATTGGCTGGTGGACATAGCAAAGGTACAATCAATTAGCATCTTTGTCTTTTATTAGTGTAGAAGGTTTGACATCTGGTAAGTTTCTTAATCTGTTGGTGGCTTTATTTCCTCATTGAAAACAGAGGGGGCAATAGTTCATACCTCATTTATTGCAGGGATAACTAAGTGGTAACTCAGTGGAAGTGCCTCAACAATACATGGGTGAAATAAGATGAAGTATCTATTCATGATACATTTATTATCATTGTTTATATTATTACAACTACCATGATTGTTGTTGGTTTTATTATTGTAGATATATAATTTTTTAAATTTCCAAGGGAGTCCTATTCTTACTAAAAAATTGTGTTTTCAGATTAATCAGAAATTACCCAAATTGAGGATTACTGTTCACAATTGCTGGCATCCTACCACTAATGTTGAAGAGTGCCTTCTGCATCACTCTCCACATTGTTAATAACAACTTCAATTTAAAGCAATAAATGATCACTGAAGATTTCAGAATAGGGAGAAAACTCATATTCAAAAATGAAATGACAAATTACTCAACTGTGGAATCGCTGGCACCTTTATTTTTCTCAATTTGTCCACAGTATTTAATCACCTATAGTTCCATCAGACCGCTTTTGCTTCTGCATCTTTTTTATTTTTCTAAATTATTATTCCAACTTATCCTGAGATCTAGGCTTCCCAGAGACAATAGCACAAATAAAAATCTCTTTAGAGCAGGGGTGGGGAACCTTTTTGCTGCCAAGGGCCATGTGGATATTTATAACATCATTCGTGGGTCATACAAAATTAGCAACCTAAAAATTAGCCTGCTATATTTTTTCAAACATATAATTAACTCACCCCTAATGCCTTGTCAGGGCCAGACTAAATGATTTTGTGGGCCTTATATGGCCCTTGGGGCCAGACCTTCCTACCACTGCTTTAGACAAAGGTAAATTTCTTATTATATTAATTCAAGTCATTTGGCACTTGTCCATTTACTTAAACAAACAACAAAGAGAAAATCAAAGCCAACGAACTAAAACTATACACAGGGTGGTGTATGTGTGCGGGGCTCGGAGAGAGTGGGCTTTCCTGGGAAAGGACACAGCTCAGCTGAGTGCCCTGGAGTGCTCCCACCACCTCCTTCCTTCTGCCCCTTTCTCAAGGTGGTTGTCCTGCTCCCAAAACAATTTTACTCCAAGATAAATTCTAAATGAAGAATTAATCATGTTCATTTTAATAAAAATATTTTATTTCATCAGATAAATTTAACGTTTTCAAATAAATTATCCTTTGCATAATTCAACCTCAATCATGTATAGAACTTTGTAAATTTGAATTTTTATATTCATGAACTTTATTCCTGTAGCAGTTACTTTTTGTTAGATAAACCAGTTCATAATGGACATCTCGGGCTTCATGACTCATGGCCCTTAAAGCACTTCATCTCTACTAAGACATGCAGGAAAAATAAGTAATTTCTCAAACGGAAAATTATATGTGAAAAGTATTATAGCTTTTCTCCAATATTCCAAGACACTGTCCTGTAAATCATTTACACCAGCCTGCAAAATGTTCCATGCAGCAGTCTGCTCCCCATAGGCGCGTAGAGCAAAATTGGATCTGTTGAGTCATGTGGTCCTAGTAGCAGAGTAGCTTTCTTGGCAGATGGACTTTTTGCAGAGACTTCTTGGTCCCCTTCAAAATTGGCAGCTTGTCAGGGTACTCCATAAACGGGCAAGAGTCTTACATCCAAATAAGGTACATGTGACATCCCAAATCTAAAGAGGCCCATAGAGCGTTATAATTTTCTTAATAGTAGGAGTGGCCATAGATAGCAACTTGACCTTCAACTCGGAAGGGTCATTTCAACATTACTCCATGTGATGGACTTACTAGAAATTTCATCAAGGTGTCAGGTTTCTGAATTTTGTGGATGAATTTTCCAAACTCTGGCATGCATGTGTCGTGCCCCAAATTGCTACAGCAGTTGATACCAGATTCAAATCTTTACATCATAAGTATAATTAATAGACATGGAACATTTTTGAACTGAGAGGTGTTTCAGGTCATTACCAATAAGTTTAACAGCTTATATAACCCACAGGCTAGAACAGTATGGATGTATTTATGTCCCAGCCTGCTAGATGCTAAATGTTCTTTGATAACAAGTACAGATAAAAGAGTATTCCCACA
This sequence comes from Murina feae, assembly GCA_004026665.1. Lineage (NCBI taxonomy): Eukaryota > Metazoa > Chordata > Mammalia > Chiroptera > Vespertilionidae > Murina > Murina feae. The sequence continues at coordinate 38,671 of PVJC01007857.1, forward strand.
TCTATCACTGCCTATAAGTTGTCAGGTGCTATCATGGTGTGCTCCAGCATAAAAACTACATCAGGATCAGCAGCTGCAATTGGAGTCATGGTATGATTGTATTTTCAATAATCCAGTTTTAAATTTGTCACTCACATCTGTCCTCTGTACAGGCCAAACAGATACTTTGCATTAGCTGTGGTAGGAATCCACTCCATTTCTTTTTCGTCATTCAGCTCATTTTTGTTGAGCATCTTATATGTTCATGGCTAGCCCTAAAATCAAACTTTATTCATAGCATCTATTTGTGAAATATTCACGTCACACTATTCCATAGATGTTTAAAAGTTTAATGTAATTTTCATTGAGATATAATTGACATATAATATTGTATTAGTTTCAGAAGTAGAACATAATGATTCAATATTTGCATATATTGCAGAAAGATCACCACAATAAGTCTAGTTAACAAACACCACACATAGTTACAAACTTTTTTCTTGGGTTGAGAACTTTAAAGATCCATTGTCTTAGTAACTTTTAAATGTAGAAGCAAATGTTTAAATAGTTTTTATTTTTACTTCTTCTAATGGTTACTTTAAAAATGTTCTATATTTTGAAAAGTGAAAACTTGATAGAACTAAAGTGAAACGTGAGTTTTGAGTAACTTTATGGCAAGGTTAACTAATTTTTTAAAATATGAATGGAAAAGAAAGCATATTAGTCACTTTATTATGTACCTTTTCCTTACCAACTTAATATAAAATTTGTTTATAATACTTTTTTCCAAAGTAATAAAAGGAAATTTAATATACTGTAGCAAATATTTAAGCAGGAGATGAAATATTATCAGACTTTAGCTCTAATGTCTAGTTAAATCATGTTATCTGACAAGGAAAGTAGCTCTTGGGTGCAGATAAATTAAATTTAAAGAGATAAATCCAATTAACAAAGAATTCTTGTAACAGATTGAAATGTCAAAACTTAAGATGATGCATTAAAGAGACTAGTTTTGTAACTATAACAAAATTATCTCCTTCTAAAGTGTTTAGTTTCTTAAAATTATATTCCAGCAGCTAACATAATGCCTAATTGATGATTAAGAGCAAAGAAATGATACCATATATTTATTTTAAAATGTTGTAAAAGAAATAATATCTTATAACTATAGTATATTAATGTAAAATTGTTTACACTATTGTATTGATGAAATAAAATGTGCCTTAATAGTATGTATATTCATAGCAACTATGATGTGTTCCTATTCTTTATTGTACTGCGGAAGAGCACTTTTTTGGTTTATTTTTGTTACAAATTTGTAATTAAGTTGAGGAATTTCATGGCTGGAATTAAGGAATTGCAATCAACAGCTTATATAGGCCAAGCACTTCAATTTGGTTTAGAAAGGGCACAAATAATTTAGAGTACAGAAGTCAATTTTAACCTGGATTTGAAATATCAATTCAGTGGCTGTACAATCTTTTCTATTCTTTTGCTAAGAAAATAAAAACTTGTATTAATATAATTAATATACATGTGATTTTACTCACCATTATTATTTACAATCATAAGCAATTATACAATATTTAATTTAGCTAAATTCATTTTAATATATACTATTTAATTTCAATAGCATCATTCATGTTTCAAATTAGAGCAAAACTGAAATCTTTAAATAAGCCTCAGAGTTTAAGAATATGTAGGTGATACAAATTTGTTTTCACATGATTAAGAACATAAAAGATAATCCTTTCAATTCCCAAGTTTTCAATAACAGTAAGATCATTTTCAAAAGAGGATTCCCTAGTTTTTATATGTTATATTTTAATGCAAATTAGTTATATTTTAGATTGATTTGTTTATTTATTTCTTAAGTCTTCTACTTCCTATTAATTGTATAATTCTGGATGTGACTTTTGACCTCTGTGAGAATCAGTTTTCCTTTTAAAAATGTATAAATATAATTATTCTTTGGGTTTCTTTGAGATTGGTAAAATATAAAAAAAATTAAATTTAGAAAGAGCTCTATGCTTAAAAGGACAGGATTAGTACCACTAATACATTACTAGCTTCTTATTATGGGGAGGAGTGTTTTTGATAAAGCCTGCAACTCTATAGAAATACAGATCCATTAGTGAGGTAGGATTAGCCAAAGCATCTCTAAAAACTAATTAGAAAACATATTTTGCAAACATGGCCACCATGTGCTATTTTAAATTCCATATCAAAGTTTGCTTGTTTGTCTATAATTATAATACTCTTTTTAACCAAAAAAAATTGCAATAGACTAAAGCTTTTGAGAAGACCCTATTAATGATGGATTTCTGAAAACATGAAACAGAAATGTGTGAAACTGATGACATGAAACATGAAACAGACAAGGAGTTTACTGATAATGAACTTGACTGGCTTTCACTGTGCATTTTTTCTTTGAACATAACTTTGAAATTGCATAACATTAGGTTCTCGATTATCTGGTTACTCTTTAATGTTCAAAATATCTTTGTAGAAATACTTGTTTGACTGTGTACCTGGTAATTATTGTTGACAGATTTCAGTCTACATTTTTGTTGAGAATTATATAACAGCATACTCTAGGAGACTACAGACATGATACCACTTCTATTGTACAGTATTGCCTTCAAATAGAATATTAATAATAAGCAAAGCCCTGGTCAGTTTGGCTCAGTGGATAGAGCATTGTCCCACAGACTGAAGGGTCCCAGGTAAGATTCCAGTCAAGGGCATATACCTAGGTTGCAGGCTTGATCCCCAGCCCTGATCAGAGTATGTGCTGGAAGCAACCAATTGAAGGATCTCTCTCACATCAAAGTTTCTCTCTCTGTCTCTTCCTCTCCCTTCCACTCTCTCTAAAAATCAATGGAAAAATATTCTCAGGTTATTATTAACAAAAAATGAAATAAATAAATAAATAAGATGCAGAGTTATTTCTTTTATTCTAGTGGTTAGGGGCAAGAATAAGGACTTATTTTTCTGGTAATGGAAAAGGTGAATTATTTTCTCTCTTTGAATAATATGTTTTGAATAATACATTTGAATAATAGGGAAAAATTAATTTGTTGATTACAAGTAGTTTCCTGAGATACATTTTTCACAAATGCAGTTATTTACTTATATATTTTAAATCAACGGCTATAAATATATATATATAATCTAATGAAAGAGTAATATGCAAATTAACTCTCACTCCATTACACCTAAGCCACACCCACCAGCCAATCAGAACAGTGATATGCAAATTAACCCAGCCAAGATGGTGGCCAGCAACCATGGAGCTAGAGCAAACAGGAGGCCAGCAATGGAGGAAACTGCCTGTGTAGGCTGGCTGTGGCCTCTGCTCAAGGCAGCAAAGTTTCAATTATAGAAGCCACAGAGATGAAACAAATAGGAGGCTTCCTTACCTACCTAGGCTGGCTGTGGCCTTCCACTCAAGGCAACAAAGTTTCAATTATAGAAGATAAATAAACCCCAGAAACCTGCTTCCAGCCAACCTTGCTGGGACCTTGGGTCAATGGGAGCTGTGGCCAGCCTGCAAACAGCCCTCAGCTCCTCACCCAGGCTGGCCAGTCACCCCAGTAGGGAACCAAACCCTATATATATAGTGAGTGGCCAGAATATATATATATATTCTCTTTCACTATTTGTGTTTTCACTTTCTTCACGAGATCTTTTGATGGAGAGAAATCGTAACTATTATGAAAGCCAGTTTTTAAATTTTTCTGTTATAATTAGTCTTTTAGTGTTTTGACTTCTATACTAGAGATCTTTGCCTATTGCAAGGTGATATAGATATTCCTCCGTTTGTGTTTTCTTATGAAGACTTTAGATTTTTCCCCCCAGATATGCCTATGAACTAAGGTATCTCAATATTATTTCAGTATCTAAGCTAAGTGTCAAGTGTAATTGTTTTGTCGTTATGAAGATCAAAAGATTTGATTCAATATTTTTTATTAATTCATTCTTTTATCATCATTTCCCTGTTGTACCTTTAATATATATCAAGTAAACAAATATATAAATCTATTTTAGTACTAACTATATTTGTTAGTTCATATACCAATAATATATGGTGCTAATAACTGTAGCTTTTTCAGTAACTATTGAAATCTAAGTTATCTATACTACATTTTAATTCTTCTTCAATAATATATTGACTATTCTATAGTCATTTGCATTTCAAACTATTTTTAGAATCATTTCACTTACTACCAAATTTAAAATCTTAGTTTTTTTATGAATTGGGATTTCAGTGACCACAAATATCAATGTGAGAAAAATTGATATTTTGATATAAATAATTATAAAGAGTACTTATTTTTTATTTCAGAGTTATTGGAAGTCATCTATTAAATGTGTTACTCTGATTTTATGTTTGGAATGTATTATATTTTTAAATTTTTATATTTAAATTGTTTGATGCTGCTACTCAGAAATATACTTAATTTATTCATATTGACTCTGTATTAAACAACTCTGGTAAATATATTTATTGCCTGAAATACCTTGTTTAAACAAAGCCATGCTTATCTATTTACTAGGGGCCCAGTACACAAAAACTTTGTGCACTCGGGGGTCCCTCAGCCCAGCCTGTGCCCTCTCACAGTCTGGGACCCCTCAGGGGTTGTCCACCTGCTGGCATGCCTGGTGAGGGGCTGATGGCTGTTTGCAGGCTGGCCAAGCCCCCCAGTGAGAACTCTCACCCCATTGGGGTGTGGCCAGCCTGGGTGAGTTGCTGAGGGATGTTTTCAAGCTACCCACAGCTCCCATTGACCCAAAGCCCCAGAGAGGCTGACTGGAATCAGGTTTCTGGGGTTTATTTATCTTCTATAATTGGGACTTTGTTACCTTGAGAAAAGGCCTAGGCAGATAAGGAAGCCTTCTGTTTGTTTCAGCTCCGTGGCTTCTATAATTGAAACATAGTTACCATGAGCAGAGGCTCAGCCAGCCTAGGCAGACAGTTGCAATGGAAGCCTGCTGTTTACTCTAGCTCCATGGCTGCCAGCCTCCATCTTGGCTGGGTTAATTTGCATACAGCCGCTTTGATTGGCTTCTGGGCATAGCTTGAATGGTAGGCGTGGCTTAGGTGTCTAAGAGTGACAGTCAATTTGCATATCATTCTTTTATTAGATTAGATAATTTAATGTAACATTGAACAAAAAACAAGCAATAGAAGTGAATTCAACAGTTATATATTTTAGTAAAAGGTTATGAGACATTGACTATATAAAAACACAAGTTACAAATTAGAGAGTAAGAAATGCACAGGGAAAGTAAGTAAAAACAAATAGTATCATTTATTAGATATGTCTTCTAAAATTAGCAGAAATCTATTGGAGATCATTGACATTCTATTCTATATTCAGTATAGATACTACCCTATCTATACTTTAATAAGCAGGTCCTGGCTGATGTCTGGAAAAAAAATCTATATATTGACCTATTTATGGGTGTACATAAATATAATTAATATCCAGCAGTGGTTATAGTTTTTATATTCTAATAATTTCTATTATGTTAGGAATTCAGAAGTCAAAAACAAGTAGGCTAATAATAACAGAAAAAATAAAATTTAAAAGGAAAGTAGCAAAAGAGACTAATGTTAAGCTCATTCTTTCTTTCTTGAACACGTACTCATTATTGATAATCACTTCAAATGTTCAGGGCAGTCATCATGTGACTATAACGATAAGGCAAGACCAACAGAGTCCTATCCCGATTGCCAACCCTCAGCATTATCCTATATAATAAAAACCTAATCTGCTAGATGTCTGTTTGTCCAGTCATCTGTTCAACCAATCAAAGCATAATATGCTAATGAATGCTAAGGATGCTCAACTGCTCGCTATGATCTGCACTGACCACCAGGGGGCAGACAGTCAAATGGTAGACCAGTTGCTATGATGTGCACTGATCAACCAGTCGGTTAGCTTGCTGCTGGAGTCTGGCCAATCGGGACTGAGTGAGATGGAGTCCTTTGGTGGTCTCTCCCAGTTGGCCAACCTCCCATATCCCTCCCAGGCCTAATCGTGCCCTGCTGGGGTCCTTCATCCTGGCCTGTGCCCTCTCACAATCCAGGACCCTGCGGGAGATGTTGGAAATCCGGCTTCAGCCCAATCCCACAGGCCAGTCTGAGGGACCCCACTGGTGCATGAATTTGTGCACTGGGCCTTGAGTAATAAATAATAGAAAGTATTGTTCTGAATAATTTCAGTCTAGGCTGACTTTTTATGAAAGCTTAGATAAAGGAAATAAGCACCATTATATGTAAACTCTTTCCAGTAACAGCAAATGGAAAATGACTTAGTTTATCTTATGAAGAAGTATTTATCATACAAATGAAACCCAGAATTATAAAAGTGAAACTAGCTATAAATATAGATTTTATCATCTCAAGGGAAATTCAATGGACACATAAATTTACTCCCATGACTAGCAAGAAAATAGGCCATCTAGAATAAAATGTAGTATTACATGAAATGAAAGAAATAATTTGATAAATATTTAACCCTTGCTTCTGGTTTTATAAAGGTTCAAAAACACTCAAACACATATGCGCACACAAAATAGACAATAGATAAAATGACAAATTGTGTAAAATAGCACAAATTATTCTTACATTTCTATTCATCTTTCCCATGCTACATACATTATCATTGCCTAGCTTTCCAAGTTCATTTCTCTCTTCCTCTACATTTCATTATGATGTCCTAGTATGGACTGAATTATGTTTCCCAAAAATATATATGCTGAAGTTCTAATCCCCAGTACCTTAGAATGTGACTATCTTTGAAGATAAGGTCTTTAAGGAGGCAATTAAGTTTAAAAAGGTCCTCAGGGTCAGGCCTGAATCTGATAGAATGGTGACATTTAGAAGGAGGAAGAAATCCCATAGGAGCTAACCCACAAAGGAAAGGCTATGTGAAAAAAACAGCAAGAAGGCACCTGCTTTTAAGCCAAGGAGAGAGACTAGTGCTGCCAGCACCTGAATCTTGGCCTTCTTAGCCTTCTGAGCTATGAAAAAAAAATCTGCTGTTTAAGCCACCCACTCTGTGGTATGTCTGTACTTATTTATTAGAGACCCAGTGCACAAACATTTGTGGACTTGGGGGAGTTCCTCACCTGGCCTGTGCCCTCTCACACAGGGGAACCCTCAGGGGATATCCACCTGCTGGCTTAGGCTCACCCCCTGGGTGATCAGTCCTAAGCTTGCAGTCAGACATCCCTCTGGCAGCCTGGGAACCCTTGGGGGATGTCCACTTGCCAGTGGGGAGCAGGCCTAAGCTGCAGTGGGGCATTCTTAGTGCTGCTGAGGAGTCAGGACAGGCTCCCACCTCAACTGCTTTACTAGCAGCCATCAGCCTGACTTGTGGATGAGCAGACCTCCCCATGTGGGAATGCACTGACCACCAGGGACAGCTCTTGCATTGAGCATCTGCCCCTGGTGGTCAGTGTGTGTCATAGTGACCAGTCATTCCCAGTGGTTCTGCTGTTAGGGTCAATTTGCATATTACCATGTTATTAAATAAGATTATTTATTTATTTATATGGCTGCCCTAGCAAATGTAGGGAAGGAAAAATTTTCCTTCTATCTCCTAGGTTCAATGGCTGGGTCTAAGAAATAAACTGACTTACAGGCAGATTAGCAGGTTAAAATGTATGCACATTGATTAATGTTTAATATCACATGCACAGGGGTATCACATAGTCAAATATGAATTCCTCCAGCAGGTGGAGAGATTTTGGAGCTTATCCAGTGTCCTAATAGGCAAGAGGGGATGTAGGCAATTTAGAAGAGAGTAAATAATTATTAAGAAAGATAAATGGACCTTGAGAAAAATATCCAGGAAGAATAACAGTTTGTGACAGAGTTTGCCTGGGTGTGGTCAACTTCTAGTCCACTCTCTTGTGGTAGGTCAGCATTTCTGGTTGATGGAAGTCCTAGGAGGGGATTTATAACAATTTGGTCCCTTTGGAGGATCTGTCTTTAAGCAGATAGATGAGGTTCAGAGAAAACCTCTCCCTGCATTTGCGTTTTTTCAAGTGCCTTCAGCTCAAAATAATTCATATAAAAAAGTGTGGTATTTTGGAGTGCCATGTCTGAACTTCACAGACTAATACATGAATTTTTATTACATGTTTTTTTCTTCCATCACTTATTTCTGAAATTTCTTTTAAATTTGTATGCCATTTATTCCTGCAAAGGCTTTGCTGAATCTAGTCTGTCATCATTATTAGTGTTAAACTTGACTTCCTATTTCATTAATGTGCAACACTTTCTTATTTTACTTGCAAGAGTTATTACTGGGTATAAAGATTATATATATATATAGCTACTTAAAGGGAAAATATTATTTTTATCATGATTAACTTAGGCCTAAACATATAATAATCTGGCCCTCAATAAATGCATATGGCTGCAATTGTGATATCCATGGCATTTTTAAGGTATGTAGAGGTACATACAAATAAAAATTTGCCATTTTAATGATTACTCTATGATTACTCTTATATTTATCATTGCAAATAAAATTAGAAGCATCTGGCTGGTGTCACTCAGTAGTTGAGCATCAATCCATGAACCAACAGCTTATTGATTCAATTCCTGGTCAAGGCGTATGCCCAGATTGGGGGCTTGATCCTCTGTAGGGGGTGTGCAGGGGGCAACTGATTGATGATGTTATCATGGTTCTCATAGATGTTTCTATCTTTCTATCCCTCTTCCTTCCTCTCTCTCTCTCTCTCTAAAAAAATGAAAATCAATAAAAACATGTTTTTAAAAAGTCCTTTAAAAATAAATAAACTGAAACCAGAACCTATTTCATTTTGTAAATTCAAACTCAAAATACCATCCATTTAATATATCCCCTGTCAAAATACTTTAGACAGAAAAATAAACATGTTGTATGTCTTTTGAAACAACTTAGACACATTTCCTTTGACAACTCACACTCAAGAGGCTTACCCCAGGGTCAAACTTAACATTTTTATTTCATTTTTTAAGACTCTGTAGGTACAAGCACAAGCTCGAGTTCATCTTGTGTTATACTGATATGATATGTCATGAAAGATTATTAGTGATTAGAAGCCGTATTGGGTCGACATTAACTTGACATTTTACCTCAAAGGGGCATGGCAAAACTTAAAAACTGTCTGTCAGGACTTGCTAGTTATTCTATTTCAAGATGACAAAATCACCTGGGTTTTTGTATATTGTTAAAAGCATTGAAAATAGTGTAGGCTAGTTTAAATTCCCCCTTGATGCCCAATCTATTCATATCCTACATAAGCTAAGTGTGAGAACAAAAAAGAATAAAATGTTACTAGGGCTTCCTTAAGTATCATAGAGCAAATGACATATTCCATCATGCTTTCAACATTTAAAAATAAATGTATTGATGTAACCTTGATAAGGTTGGTTATGATAGAGCAATACACTGAGAAAAAACAATGAGCGAGTGCCCTTTACAATGACTAGTTTCTACTGTAAGAATAAGAGCATGTGAGAAAAATTTACTGCTCAGTGAATGTTTGTGTATGAATCTGTTAGGGATCATGGCTGTACCTAGTAAAGATGAAGATTAATGTCACTGTATTAAGCTTGTTGGTACTCGAGAGCTAGAAAAGCCAGAAGCAATTTCTTGACATGGTCAAATGAATTACCTTATAGTTGAGATGGAAAGTTCAAAGTCACAGCAAATAGTGGAATGGAGAACAAGGGATAACCCAGGAGTTAGTTCAAGTGGATATTCTCTCTCTCTCTCTCTCTCTCTCTCTCTCTCTCTCTCTCTCTCTCTCTCTCTCTCTCTCTCTCTTTCTCTCTCTCTCTCTCTCTCCCCCCCTCCCTCCCTCCCCTCTTCTCTTCTCTTCTCTTCTCTTTCTCTCTAATACACAACACAAACACACACACACACACACACACACACACACACACACCATTAAAAAAAACATTCAAGAAAATAAGGATTTAGAACAAGGCAAAGTTCTGGAGTACTGTTTTATTAAGGGGTTGATCATACAAATATTTGAATTAAGTAGACAATTATATAAAAATTAAGCCCCACAACCACTTAAAACACTTTTATTTTTCTGACAGTAATTTCATAAGGGAGGAAGCTAATTAAAGTGTATTTTCATTTTTCACATACGCAAATGTAAACCCTACCAAGACAAAATTGATTAACAGTAGTAAAAGTGATCTGCAAAACTGCCTCCAAACTAAGAACAGTTGAAAAGAGATATATTATGCTAATGTAACAAAAAATTCAACTGTTCTACAACAAAAATTTCTTACCATATGTGTGTGTGTGTGTGTGTGTATATAGATATATATATATATATATATATATATATATATATATATATATCTCCATTTTGCAATAGCAAAGAAGGGTCTATCTCACACATTTATAGTTTCAGAAAGGAAAAGGGAATGTTGTAAATCCCCAGGCTGTAAAAGACATACATAATTTTTATACTCATTCTACTAGATAAAGCAATTTACATACCATGTCTAAAGTCAACAAGGAAACACTGTGCAATATACTCCTACATGGACTGGTACCAAGGAGAGGGTAACAGTGATGAACACTAATATATTCTGCAATACTAGGAGTATATCAAGATTATGAGCATGGGTTATTGATCTTAGAGATTTAGAGGCCAAAATTACTTGTAAAAATTAGAAATAACATAACAAATACATTATTAAGTCTAAATAAGGGCAAATAATGTATTATTATTATTTTATTAATAATACAATTATTAAATTTATTACTATCAATTTCCATTGTTTTTCAGACACCTTTACTGAGTGGGAATTTTGTCAAATATATTTTTGCATTTTTTGAGGTTATCACATGTTATTTCTCCTTTGTGTTAGTAACATAAAAAATACATTTATTTTTAATATTGAGTTAAATTTGCATTCCTAGGATAAGTCTTACTTTTTCTAGCATATATTATTATTTAAAAAATCATTTCACTTTTCTAATAATTTATTAAGAATGTCTGTGCCTAGCATTTAAGAGGAATATTACTCTATAATTTTATTTTATTATAATATGATTGTCAGGTGTTGTTGTTAAGGTATACACAGCCTCAATGACAAGTTGGAAAGGTTATTTTTTCTCTTTTATGAAAGCAGTTGGGTAACTTTTAGTTTTTGTTCTTTTAAGTTTTATAGAGGTGGAGAAATTCTGTTTAGGTTACAAATATTCTAAGAGATGAATGAACCAGCTAAATATGTAAGTGAACTTTACAAACTAACATTTGCTTGCAGGGCATTTGGTTGATTTGTGGACATTTGATCCTGTGTAAAATGTTTATGGAGGTGTTGAGTCCTTGAAGTGTGAAAAAGCAAACAACAGAGACATAGACAAGTTATTACCCAGGTGATTTAGCCATCGACTTCACACCAATACCGATAGAATCAAATCGGCATCACCAAAACAGTTCACAGAATGCATAGAAAACCAGTAATTAAGCTGATATGTACCTGAGAGCAATCACTCATC
>PVJC01007858.1:0-50131 GCA_004026665.1 Murina feae
ATCGGAGCTGAGCTGAAGGGCGCAGCTTCACTTTCCCTCCTGCCGCAATGGAAAGGGCTGTTTACTCAGGTCCGGGAGTGGCGGCCGCCATGTTGGCTGGGCTAATTTGCATACAGCCGCTCTGATTGGCTGGTGGGCATGGCTTACCCTGTCTCGGAGAAACGGTTAATTTTAATATTTCGCTTTTATTAGTTTAGATCTTATCTAATAGAAAAGAGTAATGTACAAATTGACCATTACAAGATGGCTGCCCCCATGTGGTCAAAGATGGCCACCACAAGATGGACAGCAAGGGAGGGCAGTTGGGAGGGACCCAGGCCTGCAGGAGAGGACAGTTGTGGGGTGGACCCAGGCCTGCAGGGGAGGGCAGTTGGGGGAGGGACCCAGGCTTGCAGGGGAGGGCAGTTGGGGGGGACCAGGCTGGCAGAGGAGGGCAGTTGGGGGAAGACCCAGGCCTGCAGGGGAGGACAGTTGTGGGGGACCCAGGCCTGCAGGGGAGGACAGTAGGGGGGGGAACCATCCTGGCAGGGGGAGAGCAATTAGGGGCAATTAAGCTGGCACAGGAGCAGTTAGGTGTTGATCAGGTTGGCAGGGAAGTGGTTAGGGGCAATCAGCAGGTTAGAGGTTTGGAGCCGGCAGTTCTGGATGGTGAAAGGGATGTCCGACTGCCCATTTAGGCCCGATCCCATGGTAGGATCGGGCCTAAATGGGCAGTAGGATGTCCCTCCTCAAGGGGTCCCAGATTGGAAAGGGTGCAGGTTGGGCTGAGGGACACCACTCCTCCACTCCCACTCCATGCATGAATTTAGTGCACCGGGCCTCTGGTATCTCAATAAAGTAGGACCTGGGATGAAAGCAAAGAGGATCCAAGAATGATGCATATAAGAGTTTTTTTTACACTATATTCTCTATTTTTGTTTCCTTAGAATTTTCTTTTTTTAAAAAAAAAAAAAAAGTTAAAAGACAGAGAGAATCCCAGATCAAGAACACAAGAGTTAAAAATCAACTTGCCAACTAGTCTGGCCAACTAAAGAGAGGCAGGATGATTGAATATACAGATAAGAATGGCAACTCTGGAGACAACCTCCTAGATGTGAACCTTAACTGCACTACCATTTACTCTACTGTTGTATGATCTTAGAGGGTTTACTGAACTTATCTGTGCCTCAGTTTCCTTATATGCAAAATGGTGATAATAATAGACATCTCTTTGAGGTAAGAATTAAATGAGATAAACTTAGCACTGTATCTACCACATAAAAGATTATTAGACATTTGCTATTATTCATTATTCTTATTTATTTATTTTTTAAACATGTTTTATTGATTTTTTTTTTACACAGAAGAAGGGAGAGACATAGAGAGTTAGAAACATCGATGAGAGAGAAACATCGTTCAGCTTTCTCTTGCATACCCCCTACTGAGGATGTGCCCGCAACACAGGTACATGCCCTTGACTGGAATCGAACCTGGGACCCTTGAGTCGGCAGGCCGACACTCTATCCACTGAGCCAAACAGGTTAGGGCTATTCTTATTTATTAATATTAGATCAGTATTATCTTATTTTCTAATTTTATAACATAACAATTAGTTAACTAATAGCTGTTATTAATAATAATAATTAATATTCTAATCCAACAGATTAGAATAAGTTGCAACCAGAGAGGAAGATTACAATCAGAAAAGAGAGTAGTCAAGAATATAAAAATGTATGATTCATCTTCTATTTGTCCATCTATCTATTCACTAATCCATTTCATTTTTAGTTACAGTTTAAACACCTATTTTGGATATCTTTGCCCCTTATTTGACAGAACTCAGATAATCCCACTGGTCTTGATCCAGCAAGTTCCTCACAGGATCTACCTAAATTTAGTTATAGTCCTAATGAAAATCCCTTCAGTCTTGTTAAAAGGCAGCTGGGTGCATATTAACCAATTAAGAAACCTTAGGGGTTCCAAAGCCACAGTGGAGGGATGCTGATAGGGTTGGGTGAGACATCTCAAATAATTATATCCTTTAGAAGCTAGAGAACATAGTTTCTGTATTTCAGTTTAATTCCCAGAGCTTCACGCAATGCCTGGTGCTCAGTAGACACTAGACAAATGTGGTAGATACATACAATGAAACATTACTCAGCAATAAAAAAAGAATGAAAACCTGCCATTTGTGACAACATGGTTGGACCTAGAGAGTATTATGCTAAGCAAAATAATTCAGATGCAAAAAGACAAATCAATATGATTTCACTTATATGTAGAATTTTTAATAATAAAAGATCAGAAGAAAGGGATGAACAAAACAAAACAAAAACAGACTCATAGAAACAAAGAACAAACAGATGGTTGCCAGAGGGGAGAGGAGTGGAGGGGTGGGTAAAGAAAAGTGGAGGGGACATAGGCAATAAAAATATGATAACTTTGCATGGTGACAGATGGTTATGAAACTTAGTGTGGCGATCGCATTGTAAGCTATATCAATGTTGAATTAATACACTGCACACCAGAAATTTATACAATATCGCATGCTGCTATAATTTTTTAAAGTTGGCTGGATGAATAAATTAATAATCAAACAATAAACAATGAATATGCATTGAGACCTTATGGTAAGAGAAAAGGAATCTGAATTCCCCAACATTTTCTTTTTTTTTTTTTAATATATTTTTTATTGATTTTTTACAGAGAGGAAGGGAGAGGGATAGAGAGTCAGAAACATCAATGAGAGAGAAACATCAACCAGCTGCACCTCCCAAGGGGGATGTGCCCGCAACCAAGGTACATGCCCCAGACCGGAATCGAACCCAGGACCCTTCAGTCCGCAGGCCGACGCTCTATCCACTGAGCCAAACCGGTCAGGGCAATTCCCCAACATTTTCATCCTAAATTCACTTGAAATTCCAACAAGTATGACTTTATTGGAGGACAGTTCAACTGCAGTCTATGGATCTATGAAGCCGACTGAGCTTGGCTTTCCTGGCTTGGGTGTGTACCCTCCAATGGTGCTGCTCAGACCTGGGAAGGCGACTAACATTGGTGGGAAGAATGTGTGGAGGGAGTATGGGGCCTTACCCCAATACACCCTCCTTCGCAAGACCCTGCAGGCACCAGGCTGGCAGAGGTCACCTCTGTGGGCTGCTCAACTTTTCAGCCTCTGTCATGATTTTCATGCTTCAGACTTCTTTGCACCAGGGGGACAGTCTTCCTATTCCATTTCAAATATCAGCTCTCTGTGATGAACTATTTTTAAAGCATGAAACCCCTTTGTTTTATCTAAACCAAAATGTCCCTTTGCTCTGCAATGCTTCTGGTGCGAGTAGGTACCAGTTACTATATGAAATTGTTTTATAAATGTTGTTATTTTAGTCCATACTTCAACCCTGCATGATATACATGATTATTCCCATTTTACAGATGAGAAAAAGTTATTAGAAAAATTAAGTAATTTGTCCATAGACATATAACTAACAAAACCAGGAATCAAATCCACTCTCTTCTAAAAACACAGGCAAGTTCCTTGTTGTTCTGGCACCATGGAAAATCTAAAAATAGACTTGAAAGGAAAAAATAATCAGTCCTCCATAAGAGAAGACTTGCATGTACAAACACATTTAGAAAAAGAAACGAAAAGTGTTCTTTTGATTTTAGAGTTCTTATTCAAAACAGAAAATGAGGGCTCATGGAAGACAAAGGAAGGAATATTCAAAAGCTCTCCTCTATTTCTCCGAAGCTGAGCTGGGGCTCCTCAAAACAGGAGCCTTGGGCCAGAATTTGAATCTTCAGCCCACTCGGCATTCCCAGCTTTTATTTGAACACAGTTGCTTTGTGGGTTTATGTTTCTTTTTTCCTAGGAGCCCTGTGTCTCTGCTCACTTCTAATGGTTCATTTTGCTCTCGCTTGCAGCAGAGGCTGAGAGAACACGCTGTCAGAGAAATGGGACAATTGCAGCACAGAATCTGCAGGCTGGAGGCAGGCGGGACTGCAGCCAGGGCCAGGGCTGGGCGACCTGGAATCAGGAAATGTGTCTGAGGTTTCCCGGAGCTCCCAGGAGCCAGGGGCCTACAAGTATGGTTTGGAAAGACTGTGGCCAGTGGTATGACCATCTACAGAAAACCAAACTTTGCATTACCCCACCCTTCCCCCCAGTTTCTATGAGACTTTTTTTTTTTATTTTATAAAGAAAGTAATGTAATCTATAGTCTAACCATGAACCACAATAACCAATACCTATTTATTGTGCTACATCTTCAGCTTAATTATTCACAGCACAAATAATCTTCATTTAATGACCATTTAGAGCCAAAACTAGATGGAAAGTTTCTCAACTATAACCATCACTGACAAAAAAAACCCCAAGTGTTGGTCAATCTTCCTGGCTGCTTGCTAGGAAATGGTATCGCTGGGGCCATTTTTTACAAAGGACACAAATTTGGCTCCTCAGAACAGAGAGATAAAAAACAGATGGATTTTTATCTATTCAGTCAAAGTGGGGGCGGGGGGGGGGGGGGGGGGAAGGGGCCAAGTGATTTGTGTATTTTGTGTATCTCTGTTGGAGTACAATAAACTGATTGAGAGGGTTGGGGTTTTTTTGTTTTGTTTTTGTTTTGTTTTGTTTGTTTGTTTTTTTGTTTTAGGAAAAGAAAATCAGTCTCTGAAATAAATCAATAGCCGTCCTTTTGGATGCCAGCTGACCTGGATGGATATTTAGTGCTACATTTAAAAGGCTTTGTTTACAGACAATTAAAAACGACATAAATTTAAATTGTCAAAAAAGAAATGGTTTCCAAAGCCTCTCATAGCCAATATCCCCTCCCAGGCCTGTGCAGGAAAGACCCAGAGGCAAATACAAAGCCACTAACGCAAATGCCTGTGGAGTTTGCCAGGAAGCCAGGCCTGCTGCTTGCTACTGCGACTGAAAAAGCACATCTCATACAGCTTCCAAAGCAGGTTCTCTGAGTGCTAATCAGACGAGGAGCCCTCAGCAGACGACCAGGGGAAGGTGCCCCCGTGAAAGTACTCCACAAAGTTCCGGTGATGCAGGCCTCAGGCAATCAATGTGTGTGAATCTTCTGTGCACACTCCGTTTTCCCCACCGAAGAAACCAGATTTAAAAAGCTATGCCGACACAAACGGTTGTCCTGGTTAAAAGCCTGAAATATTCCAAATTGTTCTTATCTGTGTATTTTACTTCTTCCCATCCGCCATAGGGCAAATGGACACAAGCCTCAGGAAACAGGGGCTCCGTAGGAAAATAAAAAACACCCTTGCATGTTTGCACCAATATTTGGTGCTGAAGTTGATGAATAAGTAATGATGTGTAGGTGTTGATAACATTTATACACAGCTCTGATTGGTTCTGACACAGGTGCTCCGTGGAGGATGAGGTTTACAAGCTGAACACGGTCAGGCGAAAGCCACGGTTCTGGGCTGTCCCTCACAGATGCGGGGTTTTGCACCTGTGTTTGAAGTTGCTCTTTTCATTTCGTTTTCTCTGCAGAAAAGCCAGCCGTGATGTTCAAACTGGGAGCATCTGCGTTTGGGGCCAACTTGGACTGTTTTGTGGACTGAGTGTGGTCTCTTGGATTCATTACTTGAACTTAATAAGAAAACTCCCCCTCCCTCCCACTTGGAGTTTTGAAATTTAGGGTTGAAATTACAACATATATTAATCTCACTACAGGACCAAACGTATGCAAATTGTTGTACAGCTTGCTTGTGTTGTTCAAGCACTTGGGTAACAAAATACAAATGCTATTAAAAATCAAGTGAAGGCTGAAATCCTGCTCATTGACCAAAATCTTTGCTTAAATCACAAGGTATTTTCCTTATGTTAGTGATGTGACATTTAGGCACTAGGGGCAGCTACTAATTTAATACAATCTTACTCTATTCTAAGTTAAAGGCAGAAATTGAACAGCATCACCAGCTAAATTAAAATTTGGAAGACTTTTATCTCTAATAAACTGACAACAATATTGATAGATTCTTCACTCTCTGCTTAATTGGGTTAAGAACATTAAAAATTCTCCAGTTTAAAATAATAAGTCTTTTGCAACCGTAACTAATCTTTCATTCCCTGAGGTTTAGCCAGTGACAACTGGAGGCAAATCAAGAAGAATTTATCACCCTGAATCATGGCCACAAGTCTCATTAAAAAATTGCAGGAATAACAATTAAATGACATGTTCAAATTCTTTGAACTTGGCATTGGTAACTTTAAAGGCTAAGAAAGTGCATTATGTAAATCTATTGGTTGTTTAATTTTTTAGCCAATTTTGTAATACATAAATTACACTTTTAACAAACTTTAATATTTTAAAGAACAAATACAGGGGGGAAATGATACATTTAGCTATCTACAAATTAAAAAAAAGTCTGATCAAAATTCTATTGATAAATTATAATGATAACAGCATCCTGAAAAAAATATATTTACTATTTAGACTTTAGATGCAAGAGCAGAAGGTGTCAATCAAGTAATTATGTGTGAAATAAATATTGTCGAATGAGCACAGATAAAATGTTACATTGGTAATGATTTTTGATAAATAATAACTGGCTGTAAAAATTTTTCAGAATTAACACTTGTTTTATTTTTTTATCAATTAGCTCAGCCTTTGATTTGAATTCCCTACCCTCTGGCATAAAGGAGATGCCTTTTCTTTTCTTTAAACAAAGGATTATTCTTCCTCAAAAGGGGTTTTGTCTAGTTCTTTTATTGTTTTATGTCACACAGGGGAAAAATGCTTTTGAGGCATCACTACTGGATTTAGCAGGGACGAGAGTTTACTGCTATATAATCATTAGTCAACGCAGTAGCTGAAACCTTAAACAAAAGAAAACAAACTACAAACAGGCAAGCATCCCCTAAAGGCACATCAGAACACCAGAGAGGGGCTGCATGGATTTCAAACAAGGTTGCCCAAGCATGTGCTAAATATTGCTGCTCTTGACTTCAAACTGCACACCAAGGAATACAGTTTCACCTTCTATTCTGTAACAATACTGCAAAGCAGGGGGGCGGGAAGAATATAAGGGGTTTAGCAAATGCACTTTACTCGGACTCTGTGTCAACTTTGTGAAAATTATATTTCAAATCAAATAAAGATCTCTCAATATAAAGCATCCTATCATAACGTTATTAGAAAGCAATCTTGGAATTGCCAGCGTCTTTCTATTTTGACCAGGCTCTGTGACTTCATACCAACCTCTATCTTCTACAGTTGCAGGTCTATAATATAGTGAGTTGTGTGCTGCTAGAAATCTTGGGAAATCTTGCTTTCAAACAGACTGATCATGTTCACATCGGGTTCTCAACGATGAGGGTCAGTACTAAAATGTGTTGATGATCTATTCCTGAAGCAGGCAAATTAAAAAAACACTACTTTATAAAACTAAACAAAACAAAACAAAATAAAAAACCATGTTCATAAAAGTGTGAGCAAGAAGGAACAAATAAGAAGCAGTAATGTCATTTTTAAAGGAAGGTAAAATACATACGGAATACATTTCACAGACAGGAACCCATATATATGGGATCAAAATAGAGTGTGATACAACAAAAGTACCTTTCAAATCAAAATTTTTCATCTAACATATTTCTTAAAATTATTGATTCTTTTCTCTGGGTTGTGTATGCGTGTTTTCTTTTTCATTGCCACAGTCATTATTGTAGTTTTGGGTTTTTTTATTACTCATCTTTGCTGGTTAAAATAGAGGTAACGTTAATTTCACAATATAAAAAGCCAAGTTACACTGGTTTCTCATCGGCATTTGCCAGACTATGTCAGGGTAGGAAATATTGTCCACAGCAATGTGTGTTTATGTGTTATGTATTCCCAAGTCTTACACACACTTGCTTGTTCTGTCCCAAATAATTCTTACTTTTCAAAATATTTTTTAAGCAACCACAGGTTAATTGGGTATCTTACAGCTAACATAACAACCTATAAAATTCTAAATTACATTGATTTTCTTGGATTTTGGTATTATGTGCCAAGGACTCAATGGGCCAGAGAATAGCAATTTAACATCATTTAATCATACTCTCAAAATACTCAATCTAAAATTCTTGACAAGGTAAAATATCACTGATTGTAGCACTGATTATTGTTTCCACCACAGCATATCATGTCCAGATTTGAGATTTTCTTCCTATTTTAATTTCTATAAAAATACTTTGTATTAACTTGGAACACCCCAAAGGGTTTCTTCCCTTCTAGTCATGTCCTGTGTCTTTACATTTAGTTTAAACATATGGTATGAAATTGTCTGCCTGGAGTTGGAGAGGTAGTTTGGAGTACCATATTTAATTTATACGTTTGTTCCCCAAAATTAATGACTTCATAAGTTTATGAAAACACTGTCCATTTCAGGTTCTACTAATACTTGTGTAGACAGTTATTCCTTGAGGAGAGGGGCTCAGATTATTTTTTAAACTGCATTTATTGGGTGACATTGGTTGATAAACTTATGTAAGTTTCAGGTGTACAATTCTATAATACATCATCTGTAGATTGTATTGTTTGTTCACCACCCGAAGTCAAGTCTCCTTCCATTACCTCCTCTTTACCCCCTCTCCCCTTCCCCTCTAGTAATCACCATACTATTTATTGTCTGTGTCTTTGAGGTGCGTTTTTTTGTGTGAGGGGTTTTTGTTTGTTTGTGTGTGTGGGGGGGGGTTTCTTAACCCCTTTACCTTTTGCTCCCAGCCCTCCAGCCTCCTTTCCCTCTGATAACTGTCAGTCTGTTCTCTGTATTTATGAGACTGTTTCTATTTTGTTTGTGAGTTTATTTTTGTTCATTAGAATTTTATCTGACCCCAAACCAAACCCCCTCTTGTCAATCTCAATAAAAAAAATTTTTATTAAATGAATGAATGAATCAACAAATGTATTAACAAATGCCCTGCCCGAGAAGGGATGGAAATCAAGAAATGTAAAATAATTGCAACTTGAGAAGACTTAGTTTGATGGAGGAGAAAATCTTTAAACCCTATATCCTATATTTTCCTAAAAAAAATCTATAAATGATAAATAGAGGTCATCACATTTTAGAACAAAAATGACATAAAATTACCTAGTAAGATTTATTTTTAATTAAATCCCATAATATATAATAAGTATGGGTATCAGCTAAAAATAGTAATAATAATAACAAACTTTATATAGACTGAAAATAATTATCAGAATCATTGCTTACCAAATCTGATTTTGTTGTTCTTAGAGATCTGGGTATTGACATTGTGTCTAGGTATGCACAAAAGATTATTTGAGAACTGATCAAGTGCCAGTTATCTCCCTGCACCATATAAATATTTCAATTACCTTTCTGTCCCAATTACCCTTTAACCCACAGCGAGAGGATTTTTTTCTAAATGATTTAGATTGTCAAAACTGTTTTATCTATGAGACCTAAGTATATCATGGTGATAAAAATCGTGTTATCTTCCCATAAAAGAGTTTTCATCTATTTGATTTTTATCTAGGCAAAAGTTACTCTTCATCACAAAAGTCAAAAATAACTTTTACAGATAAAATTAGAAATCAACTTTTTGGCCAGAGGTACTTTTCTTGTGTATGCCAAATGCCTTAGTTTTCAAAGTGTCCTTAAAAGACCATAAAAGTATTATTACAATGCTTGCAAATCTGGATTTTTTTTCCCCATAAGTTAATGATGTGGGATGAGAGATATTTCATCTTTTATACAGTTATTTGACAGTGATGAATTTAATTCATTCCATCACATTGAATGATACATTTATATTCAGTATGTAGTTTAAAATTTCATAAATGATTAAAGTCCCTGTCGTTTTAATTATAATATGCAGAGAGCAGCCAGAACATATTTGCAAAGAATAATGTACAAGTCAATAAATTTGGTGAGTACTCCTGACAACATATAAATAATGACTTTAGAAGTATAACTACCTGTAGTTGAAAACTAAATAACAAAGGTCTGTGTTTGTGCTCTTATAAACTAGCTGATTTAGCTTTCTACAGAAGCTCTTTGGGGTTATAATTTGCTGTATTGAATTGAAAGCACAATACGGCAATGACATTACATTAGAAC
This sequence comes from Murina feae, assembly GCA_004026665.1. NCBI lineage: Eukaryota > Metazoa > Chordata > Mammalia > Chiroptera > Vespertilionidae > Murina > Murina feae. The sequence continues at coordinate 10,072 of PVJC01007858.1, forward strand.
CAAACCAATTTCAAGAGTTCAGCTTGAAATAAATCAAGCCTGGTCATGTTCTTGCCCCTAGATCTTGGACACTGAAAAGGGGTTTGGGCACCCAGAACTTCTCTAGGATCCTTTACCAAGAATGCTCACCAATAGAGTCAAATATCCCCACCCACCCAGATGGCCTAACACCCAAGGCCACGCACATTGCCTCTGCTGCCACTATCCACCCCAGACTGTACACTGTCACTTAAAGCTAAAGTCGTTTCTATAAGAAAAGAGCCAACCTCAATCCATTTATTCATTCATTTAGCAAATGTTTACTCATTATCAACTATGTTCCAGACATTACCCTCTGAAGTTAGAGTAATGAACAAGGCAAGGTCTGGCCAGAATTATATTAGCTGTGTGGGATAAAGAATGAAAGAAATAAAAAGATCAGAATTTTAAGAGTGCTATAGGTTAAACAGACTTTGGTATGACCCAGTTCCTCTTGGACATTATGTTTATTTTAGGGCATTCCTCTCCACCCCAGAAATCTACTTCAAGATAAGAAATTAAAGCTCTACTGACAAAGCAGACAGCCCTTTTGTGAATCCTTCTTAAGATTCAAGAATAACTGAGATAATATAATTATTTTATGCCACTTAGTCATTTAAATGGACAGAATGCTCTGAAGGTGTATCTGAAACTCTGAGGATATATCTGAAACTATCCCCCACAAAGGTCCACTAGAAAAGCAGCCATTCATGTTACTCCCACAGTCCTAGCAAGTGAAGGTAGGTCTTGGCCAAAAGATCTAGTAGCTTAACCTCCTTTTTTTTTTTACATGACTACAGATATCCCCCATTTTTCCTCACTTTGCCCACCTCCACCCAGCACCCGCTGCCCCCCTTCCCTGGCCTTTACCACACTGTTGTTTGTGTCCATGAGCTTTGTATATATGTTCTTTGGCTAATCTCTTCACTTCAACCTTCGTAACAGATTATGAGCCTAGTGACATAAGACAGACCAAAAGTGAGGTTTAAACTTGTACCCGACACAAAGCATGTCATGGCAAGCAGTCCTCATTCAAGATCTGTGCTAAGAACAGAAGACCAGAAAGAAGCCAAAATGCTATTATCATATTGCCTTCATTTAGTTTCAAATGTTTGTGGATGAATCGGCGATTCCATATCAGGCAACATTTTTCAAGACCAGGGACTCTCAGTTTATGGGAAGTTGTGTCTGTAACTGCAGGTTTGCATCTACATGGTTTTATTGCAATTGCTCCTTTGGACAGCTGTGCTTCTCAGAAGAAAAGAAAAAAGAAAGAAAGAAATAGGAAAAAGAAATAGAAAGAGGAAAGGGAGAAGGAAGGAAACCACTTACAAACATGGACTCCAAGCCCCTACCATGTGAATTTTACAGACACAGAGGAACTGGTAACATCTCAGAGGGCACAGCTACACAAAAAGAGAGAACATCTTTCTCAGTGATGCCCTAAGTGAAACAGCAGACTCCCATCTCATCCAGCTCACTTTTCTTCACCTCTTCTCCTATTCCACAATTCCCCTCTCAAACCCTTCCCCTCCCAACATCACTACTGAACTACACACAGAAGAAATCTGTGTGCCTGTCTCAGAACTGAAGTACAAAAATTAAACTCTTAGCCTATTACCAAAACAGATGAGTAAACTACCACCTCTGAGCCGGGGATCTGGAGAAACAATGGCAGACCTTTAACTAGAGTGCTGCTGTGGGTGACAGCCTAACAAACTGCCACCTAGAATCTCTTAGGGTTAATAAGCCACCTGTCTTGAAAGTAGCAGTCATATTGGTCTTTGAAGCCTATCCCGATACTTAAACTCTTGATAAAGTTCTTCTTGTGCCAAAGGAACTTACTAACAAAGCCACTGAGTCAATTTAACCTCGGGAAACTGGACCCAATAGACCAGGCTATCAGAGTTTTGTGTTGAGATAATTACTGCACTAAAGAGAGCATATGGGCTGTCAGAGCTGGCACATGGCCTGCACCAGCTGTTACCTGGGCGCTTTGGAAAACCTACTGAACAGCATTTTGGACACAGCACAGCTCTGTGTAAGTTTTCCAAGGCTTCTACTGGGGGTTCTTCATGATAAATTTATTTCCTGTATAAGAGAGGATTGCACCCAGTAACGTAACTGGAACAAGCATGTTCAATTTTTCTGGCAGAGAGAGTATCACTGGCTAAAAGAGAAAAACAATCTGGGACAAAAACAGGCACAAAGCCTGCAAACCAGGGATAATCAAAACATTAACTAGCATAGGCCCCCCTGTCTTAAATAATTGAAAAGGTAACTTTAACACATTGAGAATTTCCTTGAAAACCATTGATACAGAAGAACACATTTAAAATACTACCACAGTGTCTAGCACACAGTAAGTATGGCTGTTGTGTATTAGTACTAGATTATTCATCCTCCTAGTAGACACAATCAGGATTCCTGACCTGCCACAAAGTAGGCGTTCTTGCAGAATGCCTGCTAGAACTATTTCTCAGGAAAATGGTTTTTCAAGAAAGGCTATCGAAGTGTCAGCCAATGAATACCTCCTAAAGACAACTTCCATATGCGTATGGCATATTTTCCTCTAAACAACCCCCAAACTTGACAACTATAGAATCCATGACTGACCCTGTTGAACTTCTGCTGTCTCTGAAAGTGCCATACAACCAACCACAAACCACAGGTCATAAAAAAAACCTGAAGATAAATTGAAGAAAAACAAAGGGGTAAGAAAAGACTTCCCACACAAGAGGCATTATATAAAGTGACAAATTTCAATAAATATAACCAAAAAAATGACATTAATCATTGAACTTTAATTCCAGTACTATTTTATCACACTTGTAACTTATATTCAACTTTCTTATTCAAAATAGTTTTTCCCTTCTCCCTTCAAGAATATGAGAAAGACTAACTTTGGGCAAGAACAGACATAACTGAAAAGTAATTACTGAAATGTTAATTTTATATTAGTGTACAAGCAGACAGTGAGCCTTATTTTTAAACTCCAATTTTATAATCCCTTTGAAAACAAAAATAGAATGAACATAATCATGACAGCTTGTCTCCCTCCACCTGTTTGGGAAGGAAAGTCAGCTTCACTTCACGGAAATCAAAGCCAAGTTTACTTACAAAATAGGTGTTGTTCAAGGTTTTCTTTTGACTCAGACTCAACATTTAATCTCGATTAAGTGACTTTAGTTTGAGAGAATACTCGGCAGGTATAAACAAGCTATGGAAGCATCAAGTCCAGCCTCTTCTGTCATATTTCTAGGGGAACAGCTGATTTGGATTCCCAGACAAAGGAAGGCATGTGTCGGTGGAATGGGTACACATCCAACTTGGAAATATGCAGTGATGAGATTTAAATTTTTAAAATGTATGCCTTAAGAACATTCAGGACATTTAGAAAATCTACTACATTACATCACAGTAAGTGCATCACCACATTATATTTTGCAAGCTTTAGCAAATAAAAAAATCCCCCAGAAGTATCTTAATTCTTATCTATGGAAAACATTAAACTGCTAAGCGCTAACAACTGGAATTAGTCCTTAAATCTCTAATGAGAATAATAAAACATGAGTGCAGTTTGTGCTGTAACTTGATAAGGCCTGAATTTACTTGCTGTTAGGAAAAGTCACTGATCCAGCAGTATAGCTTTTTACTCCCTGAGGTATGGGAAACAGTATCTGTCCTCTAGGAACCTCCTCTGCGGTAAGCACTTCTTATCTGAGCTATCAGAGGACGAAGATAGCAGGCTAATATCTAGTCACAGCAGCTTTATGAAATGATCCATTGCTGATTTAAATCATTCTCAAGCAGGTAGTTCTCCTTAACCCATTCGGAGCAGGTAGTTCTCCTGACACCCACCACAGAGAAGCCTCAAACTCTTCTTAGATAACTGCCTATCTGCAAACTCCCAGGGAAGACATTCATTGCAAAACACTCCTTATTTTTTGTCCTTAAAAATCAAACATCTTTTGAAAATCTCACCACTCTGAGAGATTGTAGAATTGAGGCTTTTGACCAAAACTTGAAATCCAATTTTAGTTATAATGATCAATTCCATGTTCATTCGGTAGATATACATAGCAGGAGCTTAATGAGCCTATTAGCAATTTGCTAAGACCTCCAACGACTTGCTGTGAGGAATGAGAAGATGAAACAACTTCTTCTTTCTATACTTGGGGGATTTTGTAAAAGACATATTTGCTGGGAAGCAAGTCCCACTGCTTATAGGCACAGATCAGCATAAATGCAAATGGAGAAATGTTTAAGAACAAATTAAGCCCTGCATTTCAGGAATTAAGTTAGCAAGGATGTCAGCGAGGCATATGATGTTAGAGTTTTATATTTTCTAAATGAAAAATGTCCTCTAATATCTTAACATTTGGGTAAACAAATACTAAAGACAGATTTCAGACTTGTTTGCACTGTCAAGTAAATAAACATATATAGATGATATAGATATAGATATAGATATAGATATAGATATAGATATAGATATAGATATAGATAGATATATATTTACAGTGTCCCCCAAAATATATATGTATACTTTGAGTAATTATAAAGGCAGTGTTTATTAAAATACATTTCATTTTCAAAATTGAGTTAAAGTGTGTATACATTTTTTTGGGACACCCTGTGGTAACAGTTGATAGCTATTAAATGAAACTATATATTACACACACGTAGATGTAAAATAATAGATTTTAGTGTGTGAGGACTTGAATATTATCAATTTATTCCACTAATTTTACAAAGAGAAAATGGATGCTTTGAGAGATTCAATAACTTACTTATCCAAGGTCACAACTAGATGTTGACAGATTAAAAATTTCCTGATACCTGCTAACACTTTTTCTGCCTACACTGCTGCTTTTAAGCAGAAGTCTTTGTAAATATATATAAATCCACATACATGTGAGATTTTTAGCAATTTCTAGATTTCAGTACTAATTTAAACTCTGAACAAAAACAGTAGTTATGTATTAAATATTTAAGATTAGTTATGTTGACTTTTGGTTGATATTTTATTTCCATATCAATTAAATTTGAATACATTCACCTTTTCACTCAGTATCAGGAGTGCAAAGTATCAAAGTCAGATACATTCAGAAAAACAAAATCTGGTACCAGTGATGCATGGTTTGAATACTATTCTATTCCCCCCACACACATCATATTGATTTCTAAAAAGGGGATACATATTCAAACTTCTCCATTGTTATTCAGTTGTTCGTTTTCAAATTCTTTGAATGGGTGAACTTAGCAATAATCCTCAGAATTGTCATTTCACTTTATTGCAGGAGGAATTTATAAATACATGGGAACCACAGAGCTTCCAACAGTTACTTTGTCAACCAGAAGCAGTCTTTTTGCTTTCCTGAGATCGGCATTTAAACACTTTTTACTAATGCAACTTTTTTTAAAGAGTTTATTAAAGATTTCATTAATTAACTGCATCTGGCCTGCTACAACACTAATGACTGATTTTTAAAAATATATTTTGTAGTTTAGAAATGTGTTGATCCTTAGACAACAAACCTAAAAGAAAAATGCTTTTCACTAACTTTTCTGCTAGAGATGCACTTTCTTCTCCTCCACCTCAGCCTCTATTTGTGTCTCTTTCAGTTTCCAAACTCTTTCACCTGATTATGTCCAATCACTGGAGTGCAGGCGACCACCTAGAGAACCACAATAATGGGCTCCCCTTGAGACAGCCACATGGGACTTCTGTTCTTTCCTTTCATGTAGAGACGGCATGCAGGATATTTTATGATTCATTTTTCCTTTTTTGATAAGATATGAAAGAATTATCAAAAGAATTCAGAGAAATTTCCATTTTCTCAGAATTAGACGAAGTACAAGAAGCTTCCACTTAAGAAACATGTTTTATTTTTGCTGACATTCTGCGTTTATAAAGTGAGAAAATTATTTTTACTGCTATTTTTGTTTGATGCTGAAAACAAGATTTGGTGTCTTCTTGCATTTTTATCCTTTCAAATTAACTCACCTATCTAGATGAATTTAGTTAACATAAGAAGTAAGCAAAATTATGCCTAGTGACTGTAATTTTAGTAAGCACCAATAACCATTTGCTTATCAAATTAGTAAAACTCAAAAATACAGCAGGAAGCATACAAGGACTAAAATATTTAATGATCCCTAAATTAAAATATACTATATTTATGAAGCATGTGATACTCTAGCAATATCCATTTAATATCTTGGATATTCAGTTAATATGAAACACATATTTTTTTATATTTAATTATCTAAATATTTTAAACATACAGCTGCATGTTTGTAGAAACAGTCAAATCACCTTCTTTCTTTGTGTTATTTAATCACATTTTCTAACAAATCTTCAAATGTCAAGGTTGCTCCTAAGATTTAAGAGATGGATATTTTTATATTTTGTGTGTCATAATCAAATCACTTTATCCCAGATCACATCAACATTCTGAATGATTTTTCGCATTCAGATTCCTGGATGTTTTAGCAAATCTTATCAAACCATCACTTTAAAGGAAAGCAGGATCAGTGGATTTAGTATATCATAGACCATATTTATTCAGTGGCCTAAAGCTATAACTCTTCTCTCCTGTCTCATCTTCACAATACTTAATTCTTCCAGACAAGAATAGAAACCCTCTATTAATATATTTAGACCAAAATAACAGTCCTCTATGATCTTTGTATCTCTCTGCAAATGACTATTAAACACATGCTATACAACACTTTACCTGCTCTACCAATGACCTTGTTCATAAATGACCCATTATCAAATTTCAGGAAAGTTTGCTGTCCAGTTACCCTGGTCAATTTTACAAGGAAGGATCAGTTCAGCTAGATGCCATTAGGACAATTCCAAAACATTTCATCACAGACACTGATTCAATATTCCTCTACATTGAACATTATAATCCCAGAAACTCAGAAGGCCTTTAAGAAGGATGGAAATTTTTAAATAAGTATAAATCTGGTATTACATTTCAGTTGTCCTCAATTCAGTTAAAACAGTGAGGACAAGAGGGCAGAAATTTCAGAGCAATTAGAATATCTGTATACCAAATAAATTTTAAATGGATTTACTTTTTTCTTATTGTTTATGCTACTCTTGGAAATTCGATTTGAGAAAGGAATATATTTTTCTCTTAGTTTTGAGTCATTTGCCCCCGTTAAACAGGTATTATTCATACATTCACACAGAAAGGAAGATAAGTAACAATACAGTGCAGGCTCCAAGTAAAATTTAGCCCAGTACAGACAGCGTAATAATGATGTCATTAAGACTCCTAGCTGAATGGGTTTCAGACAGAACTGTTGTATAGCTGCAGACATAAATCTGAAAGAACTTTTTGGCTACATCCACAGACTTACCTTGAGAGATATTTAGGAGCTCCAGCAAAATGAGTTGAGAGAAATGCACTCAAAAGGAGGTATGCAGACTGCAGACAGAGATGTAGGCCCTATTGGTGCCTCCTTCTGAGATACAGGAGGAAACAGTTTTGTTAAATGGATCAAGACAGAGAAACAATCTGAAGAAGAAGAAAACAGAAAACAAATAAACCTTAATTCTAGCACAAATAAATGAGAGAAAGGCCATTGTGGGCTGCTCGAAGCCTTTTTGCCTAGCTGAATGAAAGCAATCCCTAAGACTGAATGGGTAATGAGATCCTGGCTCCTGAGATTTTAGCTTTCTTAATCATGTTCATAATTAATTCAAGAACATTGATAATTTCATTACATTCTTTTTGTCTTATCAATAAATGATGTGCCTGCACTTTTGGTCCTGTGTACAGGGAGAGGAGAGATGCTTTGGGTAATATTGCACTAGGAATAGTGGATATATATGATCCAAAAAGGTGAAGTGGTAATTATTATCCTTGACCAGCCTTCTATTATCAGAATACGGTGACAAGCAGCTACAAATAATTAATAAGCTTTTTATGCAGAAATGCAAAGCCTTTGAAGAAAAATATGCTGCAAGTAGAATTCCTCACCGAAGATTATGTACATAGCGTAACACGCTTCTGCAGAGAAATAGTTTGAAACGGAACTGCTAAAATGTCCGTATCACACATATGAGAAGAAAATCAATAACTTGTTTTTAAAGTATCATTTTTTAAAACTTTTCTTCATCTTAATGTTTTATTTAAAAAAAAATCTGTGTCCTTCCAGTTGTCTTCCTAAAGTCCTTCCAGGGATCAACCTACAAAGATGTTAAACTGAACTACCCACTCAGTAAAACCTTCTTTTTTTAAACCAAGACAGGAAGCTCTGTCATTATCTGTCAGTCATCATCAAAGGGGCCCTTTTCCTTTATGCTTTTCTATTCACCCCAATGTAAATCTGCACAAAGCCATCACTTATTAGTCTCTCAATCCATGTTCAAGGGTTTGAAGGGAATGTTTAATGTCACTTAATAGCATGAAGCAGAAAGGCAGCTTAGTCTCCCAAACCATTTAGGTAATTAATACCAAATCAAAAACTGGTCAATTAAGAAGAGCTGCAAATATGAGAATCCTCTTAATTGGTAACTAATATAACATTTTAGTTTTAAATACAAAGCATGTAGCAAATAATCCATGCTCTTGAGCACACACGTGATCTACAGACAACATTATTTTCTTAAGTAGACCAATATGGTGGAATAAAATTTCAGCAGTGGAAACCATTCCATAAAAATGTCTCTGAACTAATAGTGCTATTAAAGATACAAACAATTCATATGATGCTAAAAGTATGCGTGTTGGCACTTCGATCTGATTACTAAACAAAATTGTCTTTGAGGAGACACTGCAGAATCACTTAGTAAAGCAAGCTGTTGCCCATGACATTGATATATGGGACAGAGATGATGTATATACTGGGTGGCTTTATCAGTAAATCACTGACTCTATTTACTTCCCCCAAGGAAAAAGACCTGTCCCTGAAAGAGAACTCTTTGTTAGAACCACTAGTGGGGGATTAATATTGGCAAAACATTCAATTTAGATATAGTCCTGCAGAAGATTCATAAAATAATAATTTAATAAGTTAACAGAAAAGATTTAGCATGTTGGCAGCATACAATTGCCTAGAGAACATTAAGTTTCTTTATTAATTTTATCAAATTATTTCTCTGTGAATTGTTTTATAGGCTCTAGCCACCAGACACCTGTTTTTCAACCAAAAACAACAAATTTGAGAAATTCAGCCTCTAAAAATAACTTTTTAATATTGTGCAAAATGTCAGCATCCTTAGACCAGTTGTTACATAAAAGACTATTAGATGACAGTTGAATTTAAGCTTAGATGTCAATGTCCATACATTTCATGTATATAGATGTATATAGATATTTCAGGTCTGCTTTTAAAGTTCCATATTGGAGGTAGACATTGCAAATCAAATATGCTAATCAATATTCCAAGTTAATGCAGACACAACTGAATTTCAGGGACAGAAGCTGGACTTCTACGTGTTTTCTGTGTAGCAGTAAAATTAGAAAGACAAATATATTCAACGTAGTATGGCTTGCTCTAAAGTATATCAAGCTTTATCCCCTATACATATTTATTGCCAACCTAAAAAGAAACATGAAGGCAATGTTCTTAACACATCTCTCAAAATCTCCCCTGCTGTCCAATCAACAATCAGGTTGCAGGGCTTCAATGCTTGACTTCCCAAATGTCTCTGTGACCTTCTCTCCATTCCCACAGCCAGCACCTCATTACAGCCATTAGCCCCTGTTAATTGAGTTTTATTCTTTTCAAATCTCTTTCTCGCTACCTCGAGGCTCATCCTCTCCTTTTTGCCCTCAATGGTACTATCCATCGTGTTTTGAAAACACAAACCTGTTTGTTATTCCTCTGCTTACACCTTCGATGGCTCCCCGTTTCCCTCCTGTAAGACTGTTAACCAGGCCCTTTTGATCTGGCTCCTCTTTACTCTCTTAACCTCATCCTTTAACCATATGGTTCCCCAATTATGTGATTTACTTTCTGTTTCCCAGCCTGCTCTTCACACTCAACTTTTGGTACATGCAGCATCCTTGCCATATTTGGTGATCAATGGCCAGTCATTTCCTAACTAGTGGCCCAGTGCATGAAATTTGTGTACATAAAAGGGAATTTATTAGAGGAAATATTTTAATATTGCTATTTGCCCTTTCTCTATAATAGAAGTGTCAGAGAGATGAAAGAAAATTAGTAAAATATATATGAAAATCTCCCTTCTTCAGTGTCTGGGGCACACCGCTGGACCTAGAGTCAAGTCCCCACCCACCCACACATGCCTCGAAATCACGCAAGATCCAGACCTAGAAGGCCCCACCCGTATCAAGCCCTGCAGGGTGGGGGTGCAGCCTCAGGTCCCCTGTCAAGCCCCACCGGGTGGGGGCCATGGCCTCAGGGCCCCCAGCCCCAGTGCCAGGACATGATGACCATTTGCATATTAGCTCTTTATTATATAGGACTGGATTTTATAAGACTTTTGAAGACTTTTTTTTCATTTTCTCTTGCAATTTCTTAAAAATCACCTTAAAATCTAATCTTTGTCAAAAGACTTGGTGGTTCTATGTCAATTGATTCTTGTTACAGTGTACCAATGGGCTGTAGTTCTGCTCAGCCTCCCTGGCAATGATACCAGCCACTTACCTTGTTACTATTGTCTGTAGCCTCTGCTGTTTACTTCCCACAGAACTGAAAGTGTCAGGTATAAGTAGAAAGTCTCATCTGTTTAAATCTGATCAATTATAGTCTATTCTTGAAAAAAAATTGCATACAACTCCTTTCTCATTAGAGTGACACTCATGGTCTTTGCTACAATTATTTTATTAGACTGTTTTGTATACATGTTTGAGTCTGATTGAAAAGGTGAAGGTTGCTAGAACTGAGAAAATCAGATAAAATAGTTTGAATACATAGCATATAAATATGTAAAATTTTAGTACATGTTGACTGCATTTTTTCTCTAGCTTTCTGAAACCTTAAAAAATGTGTAATGTAGGAAACATGTGTTTTCCTTGCTTCTTCTATATTAGAAGACATTTTGTGTAATCTCAATATTTTGGCACTCCAGAGGAACTGAATACAAAGTCACAATAGGATGTATGGAATATAATGGGTGTTCGATAAATCTTTGTTGAAATAATAAATAAAAGTAAATTGAGCCTATAAAACTCAATTTCTTGGACATTACTCTAAATTTCCACTTGACTGCTTTATAAGAAAAATTAAAATTTGGCCAATTCAGTGTTAGCTACATCATGGAAATGTGTGACATATTTTGCAAGGATTTTCATAAATAGAACATTTTAAAGAAAAGTTTTGACACTTAAAGTGTTCTTGAAATTCCCTTACCAGTAAGAACTCACCTCCTGAAGATACCAAATAAATATAGTCTAATTGCAAAACACAAAGAGAAAGGGGAGAGGAAAAAGGCATGGATATTTTATAAGGAGGTAAGAAAGCCACATTAGATTAGCAGAGGGTTGAAGTTATGAGTCCCAGATCAGTAAATAGCCAGGGGGCGCCAGAGGACTGGAGCCACATGATCTAGATGAGAAGAAATGCTAGGCTCTGACAAAAACAGGTTAGAGAATTTCATTCTAGTTTCTCAGTCCATTACTTGATATTGGAAGTAATTTCAAATTTTTATTTTACCAGGACAATGACAATTACACAATAATTTAGAAGAAGGTGATAATATTTATGTTGCCAATTAGGCATGTCAACCTAAGGTCATTGGACCAATTCAGCTCCAACAGGAAAGCACAACTCGGGGTGCGGTGAGAAGAAAACAATACTCCCTGCAGAACAACTCTACTCTGCTCAAATATCTTTGGTGTTTCAGCTCAGCCCAGGGAAATTCAGTCTTTGGTGGAAAGGGAAAGAGGGGAGTGGTTTGTATAGACAGAAGTCCCTGACCCTAGCCCATGATTGTTCTGTCATCATACAAATGAGGACTTCAAATCATTACAGTCTGGTCAAAACGGAGCTGTTCTTATTGGTCAGTAAAGAAGCTGACATGGTGTATAGTTGTGCAGCTCCAATTGGATGAAAAAGCCTCAGTCCTATTAGTTGAAATAGGATTCCAAGAACTCCTTTAAAGGGCCATCTCAGATGGCAGAAACATAGGGCAGGCAAACAGCTCAATGCAAAGGCAGAGAGCTCAGTGCAGACTTCTTCCTAAGTGCAGCTAGCATGAGAAGCCCTTGTGTAGAAATGGCTGCTAGGCTCTGCCTCTTAAATTTGAGCCCAGTTAGCCACCAGGAGCCCTTCTTATAGTCAGTGTCCACAGACACAATGAGGAAATTATATATATTTTTACCCATTTCTTCTCCCCTTTCTATTGCTGAAAGTCACTTTCTTCTGTTTAAGATCTGAGGTTGAGAATCCTCTCCTTTCTCTAGTTGGGGATGCCAATGTCCAAATAACAGTTAAAGTCCCCCAAATACAAACAACAAACAAAGAAATCATTTTTCCACAATAATTTTTCTTACATAAGAGACACTATCCAAATTCACATGTTTAGAATCTTTTAGAATTTGAAAAGGTCATTAATAAGTAGAAATCACATGGTTTGACAAATAGTCTACAGAAATGAATTATTTTCAGAAGCATATTGAAATAGTTTGCTTTAATATTTTCCTCTTTTTTTGATGGACATTTTTAGAAACTGTTTCTTTGACGGTTTTAAACCCTCCCTTTATCTGAAGTGGCATCAATTAAATATTTAGCGTTTTCTTGATGATGCAGAACCATATTTGCTTAGCACTATTACTTGGTAAAAGCATGGCCTCAAAGACATGTACATGATATAAGGTCCATGGTATAGATAAACTGAGGCTGAGGGAAGTTGAGTTGCCCTGGGTCACAATGTTTGTAAATGATGAAAGTAGGCATGTCTCCCCTTCACTCTATGGCCTCTGTTGTAATGAAGAGAATCTAATTGACAAAATCCAATTGAAATAACCAGTTATGGAAGACTTAACTTTACATTTGATCTACTGATTTTTCACTTTCCTTGTGGCATTCTTTGTTTGGAAAATAAAAGATTTCAGAATCCCAAAAGTAGGATATTTCTTTCTGCAAAATTTTCCCAGAAATCCCAGAATTCCAAAAGATAAGGGGGAAGAGATGCACTCCATGTTATCTGGAGTGCAGAGAGGGGAGGCGTTGTTGGAGTTACCTGTAGGACAAAGTAAACAAGTTTAAAACACTGGAGCCTCACAGTGGAGCTGAGGGTCCATTAGGACAGAGAAGGCATAGCTTCAGAATAACAAGGCAGTTTCCTACCAGGGTGAGGTTAGTAGGTGTTCAGAGCATATCTGATAATTCTGGGAACTTTTTAGATTGTCACAACAGGAGGAAGATGTTACATGCAGGTAGTGGGCAGAGGTCTGGGATACTGCTAATCACCCTACAATACACAGGCCAGCTTCCCACAACAAAGACTTATATGGCCTAACAACACATCAATGGGGCCACGGCTGAGGAAGCTAGTTTAGGATAAGGCCTTGCTTCTCCATTCTCCCTCAGTCTTACTTTCCGGTTAACAGGAAGGGCACATAACTTCCTCTTCATATCCTTCTCGTTTTGGCAGCTGGGGTAAGCATATCAGTAAATTGGTTTTTCCTCGCATTCCCCTTCCTCAGACTTCCTCGTGGTTGGGATCATAGGCTTCGGAATCACATAGCCATAAACAATTGACTACAGGCAAAGTATTTATATTATTTAAGCTTTAGTTTCCACATCGATAAAATTGACAGCATAATAGTACTCGCCTTCCAAATTGAAGGACTATTTTCTCAATTCCTACTGGCACGGTCTTTGTCTATATCTTTTTCTTTTTTCCCCCCCATTATTCTCACTCAAGGATATATTTTCCATTGATTTTTTTAAAAGAGAGAATGGAAGGGAGAAGGAGAGACAGAGAGAGAAACATTGATGCGAGAGAGACATATTGATTGGTTGCCTCCTGCATAGGCCCCAACTGGGACCGGGGAAGGAGCCTGCAACCAAGGTATGTGGCCTTGACCAAACCTGTGACCCTTCAGTCCACAGGCCAACACTGTAATCATTGAGCAAAACGAGCTAGGGCTTTGTTTTTTCCTTGGACTGATGTCACTCTCTCTTCATTGGGGCATAACTACTAGTTTGGTCTGCTCTGTGTCTCTGTATCTCTTTACTTGGGGGAATCACTACCTCTCTCAATCATAGTCATTCAATGAGTTTTTCTGTCTGGGTCCGGGTGTGGTTAGAGTAGGCTTGGTCAGTTAGAATGTTTCATCTTCCTGGCCACAGTAATTTGTTCAGGGATGAGAATCAAATCAGGCCAGCAAAATCTACCTCAGAGATTTTGCTGGAACTGTTAGAAAATAGGTGTTCTCTTTTCTCTGGGATGATTTTCGATGATAGAAAACTAATGAACCCAAGGAGCTGGATAAGTATAAAGCCAATGCAGAAGCAAGACATGACGAGAAAGAGAGAGAGAGAGAGAGAGAGAGAGGAGAGGAGAGGAGAGGAGAGGAGAGGAGAGGAGAGAATTCTGAAAACATTGGCTGAGCACCTGGATCCTGCCAGCCCTGCAGCTAGTTCTGCCTCTAGATTTTCAATTGGATAAGCTAATTTTTTTCTTGCTTAGGTCTGTGTGAATACAGATCTGTCATTTGCAAAAAGAACAACACAAAAAGAGACTTGATCTCTCCATCTTTGTATTCTTCATACAGCCTATTGTAGCAAGTCTTGCCTTAAAGGATCTGGAAATGTTCCACTGGATAGAATCTAATTACTTGGAGAAATAGGTAGCATAAGTCTAGAAGAATGTAGGGGAAATGGAGATGGAAACTCAAGGGCACAAGGGTCTCTAGAGAGGATGGAAAGCCATGGGGAATTGGCACTTGTTAGATGAAGATAATAGAACCTTTAAGCGTGGGAGCTGGTGCAGAAGTAAATATTCAGCACAGAGCAGGACATGGAATGGAAGTGTAACAACACTGCTTGGCCATTCTGAGTTGGACATAGGCCTGGGAGGCACATATGATAGGATACATGGGCAAATTCTGTAGTAATCAGTAGGAAAGAATACAATTCACATGTGCCCCCTCTGGGCAACTGTAATACAGCAATGAGAATATCCAGTCAAGTCTTACTGCAATCAAAATTTTCAATCTACTTCTCTGTATTTCTGCTTCATTATCTGCACAATAGAAATAAAGATTCTTTTTCCCCAGACTGGTTGTGATCTAAACGAGATAGCATTTATGAAGGTGCCCAACACAGTGTCCACCAAAAAGTAGATGTTCAAATCCTTTTGAGAAAGAGGCAGAACATAAAAAATACCTAAACTCATTAGAAATGTTAATTAAGCATTTTAATGCATCAGACACCATACTAGGTGCTGGAGAGTTAAAAAAGATATATATATTTGTATATATGTATATATATACATATATATGTATGTATATATATATATACACATACATATATATGTATATATATATATATATATATTGTGTGTATATATATATATATTCTATATAATAAAAGCCTAATATGCTAGGTGTCTGGTCGTCTGATTGGCCTATCAACCAATCAAAGCATAATATGCTAAGGCTGCTCAAAGATGATCTGGCAGGTAGGGGTCTGGCTGACCAGGACTGAGTGAGATGGGCTGGACATGCCCTGGAGCCCTCCTACAGTCCCTCTCTGGCTGGCCAACCTCCCATGTCCCTCCCTGGCCCTAATTGTTCACTAGTGGGGTCCCTCAGGCTGGCCTGCACCCTCTCACAATCTGGGATCCTTCAGGGGATGTCAGAGAGCCAGTCTTGGCCCAAATCCATAGGTTAGGCTGAGGGACTCCACTGGTGCATGAATTCACGCACCAGTGAAGCAGGGGGTCTCCCAGGGGTGAGGACGACGGAGCCCCTAGCACTAGGACGCTTGCATGCATGACTCCAGAGACCAGGTTCTGTGACGCAGGTCTAATTTTATTGAGGAAGTATAGCAGTATATATATATAGTGGAGGTGGCCAATCATAGAACATCTTATTAGGGAGCCAATGAGCGTAAAGGTCGGGGTACTGTGTATGTGGCTCTAGAAGGGGCTCAGGTGGGTGTTGCCATCTTCCTGGTTTGCCAGAAAGATCTGAACTGCTGGAGTGTGTTCACAGCATTGCATCAGCCATTGCACTGAGATAAACCTCCTGTGCTCTACCTACACACCAGGTCTCCAGTGTGTGTGTGTGTGTGTGTGTGTGTGTGTGTATCTAAACTAATAAAAGCGTAATATTGAAATTGACCATTTCTTCAGAATGCCTAAGTCACACCCACCAGCCAATCAGAGTGGCTGTATGCAAATTAATCCAGCCAACATGGAGGTTGGTAGGGCAGCTCTGCACTGGGAGCCTCCGCAGCTGGCACAGCTGTGCTGGGTGTGTCAGCTCAGTGGGGGGGTCTGGGGCCTCCTCAGGGTGTCCAGGAGCAGCTGTCCTGGGTCTGCTGCCTGGCTCTGCCCCCTGGGGGCCTCCTCGGGGCACCCAGAAGTGCCCATCCTGGGTCCACTGCCTGGCTCCACCCGCTGAGGGCTTCTGTGGCACATGCAGGAGCACCTGTCCTGGGTCTGCTGCCTGGCTCTGCCCCGGGGGCCTCCATGGGGTGTACAGGAGTGCCTGTCCTGGGTCTGCTGCCTGGCTCCACCCCAGGGGCCTCCTTGGGGGTGTGCGGGAGCACCCGTCCAGGGTCCACTGCCTTTGTCCGGCCCCCAGGGGCCTCCACAGCCGTGTGGGAGCATCTGCTGCACAGTGCGGAGCATCCGAAGCCAGTCCGCTGTCCAGCTCCACCCTGGGTGTGTTCGCTCAGCTGCAGGGCCCCACCAAGGGATCCTGCACCAGTGTCCACCTCTGGCTCGCCACCCAGCTCTGTGCCAGGTGTGTCTCCTCAGTGGTGGGGGCCCACCAGGTATGTGTGATCGTGGGCCCTCTGGTGGGAAACATCCAGGCCTGCACTCACCAGCCCTCCCACCCCCCATGCACGAACCCTGAAGGGGCTGTGGGCAGCCTGAAAATGGCCCTCAGCCCCTCACCCCGGCTGGCCAGGCATGTCAACGGGTGGACATCCCCCTCCCAAGGTGTCCCAGACTCCAAGAGGGCACAGGCCAGGCTGAGGGACCCCCCCCTCACTTGAGTGCACAAATTTTTGTGCACTGGGCCCCTAATATATTTATATATATATTTCTCTCAGGGCACAGTTTAGTGGGAAGAAGAATAAGTAAGTACCTTAATGAAAACACTAACTGCTACAACAGGAGAGATAAACTGGAACTCAGAGAAGACAGAGATTCATTCTGCCCTTAGAAACCAGAAAAAAATGTTTCATTAGCTCAGTGTTGGAGTTGTAAAGAATTTTAAAAGGGGGGGGGGGCATTTGAATGGAGTGTAGAATAATCAATAAGAATTTTCCAGAATTAAAACAAAAGTAGTTAAAATGAAAAGAAGTTATTTATAAGAACTAAAATCCATTTCAAATAAAAACCCCCTCTGTCGTTATTCACAGATGGCAAATAAGCACAGGTGGAGTTGCCCAACATGATTAGCCATCAGGGAATGCAAATTAAACCACAGCTATCACAATAACTAAAATAAAAAATAATGACCACACCAAATGCTGGCTAGCATGCAGAGAAATTAGACCTCTCATACATTGCTGGTAAAAATGTAAAATAGCCATTCTGAAATTGAGTGATTTCTTACATAATTAGACATACTACTACAATACAACCTAGCAAATGACATTTTGGGACATTATTTCACAGAAATGGAAACTTATGCTCTTGCAAAGAAACTGTACAAGAATGTTCTTTGCAGCTTTCTGTAATAGCAAAAATCTGAAATAAGTCCAGATGTACTTCAACTGGCCAATGGTTAAACAATCTGCTACATCTGAATCATTGAATAGTACTCAGCAATAAAAAGAAGGAACTATTGATAAGCATGACTTAGATGACTCTGCAGAAAATTCTGCTGAGTGAAAAAAAATAGCCTATCCCCAAAGGTTATACACTGTTTGATTCTATTTGTATAACACTTTTTAAATGACAAAATTTTAAAACTAGAGTTAAGAATAATTAGAGATAGAGGAGATAGGAAGGGGGCCTGATGATGGATCTGTTCTGTATCTTGACTATGTAGTGAATAAATTAACCTACACATGTGATTAAAATTGATAGAAATAAATACATACAAATAAGTACAAGTAAAATTGGGGAAATCTGAATAAAATTGTGTGACTCTATCAATGTCAATATCTTCATTGTGATATTCTACAATAGTTATTTCAGAATATTACCATTAGGTGAAACCAGCTAAAGTGTACAACAGTTCACTTTGTATTATTTCAACAGCATATGAATCAACAATTATCTCAATTAAAAAACACACACTAGGTTCTGTATTATAAAGTAACTGAGGTTTTATTTAACATTATTTAGAACTACTTTTGATTTGATTTATTCTATAAGGATTTATTGCGTCCATAATTGCAATCACAGCTTGATATTTGCCATTAATGAGATTCCTGTTCTGTGTCAGCTTATTCCAGCTGAGGTCAACCCTTCCTTCCTTTGGCCCCCACTGTGCATTGTTTTATCTTTGTTATAGTAACTGCACTAATTGCCATCCCTCTTTATACACTATGGCAAACACTAAATGTGTTCACTAGAATGCATTTCTGTTACCTCCTAGGCACGAAGTTGGTCCATGTTTCCCAGCTTCCCCAGCAATTAAGCATGACCTCATGACAAAGTTCTGGCCAATGGGATGTGGGCAGAAGTGATGTATGTCACTCTAACCCATAAACACCTCTGGTGCAATCTTCCACACTTCCTTTTCTGATTCGATACAAGAATCTAGCAGAGGACTCCACAGTGCTAGGAGAAAGCAAGCCCACAATGACAGAAGCCTGAGATCTCAATGACAACACAAAAGGCCATTCACCATTAAGAAGTAAATTTATATTGTGTTAAGCCAGTGATTTTCAACTGGTGTGCCACAAGAATTTTTAAAGCATGCAATCCCTGAATATTTAGTCAGGGGCACTGACCTCATTTCCATTACATTGCCAAATTAAAAGAAATAGCAGTCTGATGTGAATGAATCAAAATTACACCTATCTTTTGAAATATTGGAGATACACACACACACACACACACACACACACACACTAGGGGTCTGGTGCACAAAATTCCTGTACTGGGGGGGAGGTCCTAAACCCACCCAGCCTGCCCTTTCTCACATATTGGGAGCCCTCAGGGGGTGTTCTACTGATGGTTTAGGCTTTCTCCCTGCTCCACTTGGGGAGCAGGCCTAAGCTGCAGTCTGGCCTCCATTTGTGGGAGGCGACCAGGCTAATCAGGGGAAGCCACCAGCCCCATCACCCCACTGCTGCAGCCACTGCCAGTCACTGCAGCCACCAGGGTGTTTTCATCAACACAGACTCCAGTCACTTCACTATGAATAAATGACAACTTTCTTTAGGCATTTTCAAAATGTGTCTTTCATAGGATATGACCTTTCTTTCTTTCTTTCTTTCTTTCTTTCTTTCTTTCTTTCTTTCTTTCTTTCTCTTTCTTTCTTTCTCTTTCTTTCTTTCTTTCTTTCTTTCTTTCTTTCTTTCTTTCTTTCTTTCTCCTCACCTGAGGATATGTTTCCATTGATTTCTGGAGAATGTAGAAGAGAGGAGAAAAACAGAGAGAACCAACAAAGTGAGAGGAACACTTTGATTGATTGCCTCCTGCATATGCTCTGACCTGGGCCCTGGCCAGGGAGGAGTCTGCAACCTAGGTATATGCCCTTGGTCAGAACTGAACCCAGGCTGAGGCATTATGCACTGAGCCAAACTGGCTAGGGCAGGATATGACATTTCTTAGCCCTCCAGCAGTGGACCTTCATTTTTTTTTTTCTAGGAGTGTGGTGGAAAAACTCTAGATCACCTTTAGAGATTCTTATCACCCAAGTTACTAAGAATATTACCAGTGGCATACAGGGAGCTGAGCCAATGAGCGGTAAGAAAATGTGTTTTCTCTGTAGTTTACTCTGATCACTGGCTCCACCCTTGCCCCTCCAATCCCATCTCCACCCCTGCCCAGGCTTTTAACCTGTGCCTGAGGCTTCAGGCCTGGGCAGGGGACCCCCAGACCCCTCCAATCGCTGGCTTCACAGAGCCCAGGCCTCTGCAATCACCAGCTCTGATTCTGCCCCTTGCCATCACCAACTCTGCCCTTGCCCCACTTGCAGCCTTTGGCCAAGGCTGCAGGTCTGGGCTGGGGATCCCCAGACCCCTATGATTGCAGGCTCCACCTCTGCCCCTCCGATCACTGGCTCTGCAGAACCCAGACTCTTGTAATCTTCAGCTTTGCCCCTGCCCAGGCCTGAGGCCTCTGGCCCAGGCCTTATGCTTGGGTAGGGCACTCTCATGCCCCCTCTGATCACTGGCTCCACCCTTACCCATGCCTGAGGTCTCTGGCCTGGACAGGGGACCCCCCAGCCCCCTCTGATCACCTGTTCTGCCCCTCGGGCCCCCAGCCTCCCCTGCCACCTGCCTGGCTAACAGGCCTGACTACTTCAGTGGCAGGGCTGAGCCTGCCTGAGCACCGCCATCTTGTGGCTATGGGGGCGGCCATCTTTTGTCACAGAGTGACACCTAATTTGCATATTACTCTTTTATTAGACAGGATATATATATATATATATATATATATATTGCAGAATTTTAGTAATTAACTGAATGTGTGCCATCAGATGAAAAAGGTTGAAAATTGCTATGTTAAGCCATTGAACTTTGGGTGTTTGTATATTAGAGATCATAATATAATTTACCCTAACTAATACATATTCTTCTCTCCACACTAGCCTGGGCTCCTTGAGAGTAAGAACTGTGTTTTATTCACCTTTATGTTCCTGGAGCCTATTATAGTGCCTGCCATAGAAGAGCAGCTTCACAAATGTGTGGTAGCAATCATGCTCCCATCAGTGACAGACACTTACCTCACCTCCATATCATTGACTATTCTCATCCTACAATGTGGTAGGAAAGCCAAGATTTCAGTCTGGGTTCAAAGTCTCAATGAGGAGAAGCAGTGCTCAGATGAGCAAAGGTACAAGTTACTATTTTGTTACTTCATTTCCTAACCCTAAGCACATTTCTACTTTATTTTATTTTGTAATTTAAAACCACATTTAGTTTATCAAAAAGTCACTGATTTGAATATAATTTAACTTTTATGTTTCACTAAATAAATATTTCTGGGGGAAAATAACAGCAAAAATCTCTAGTGAGAATTTTTACTTAGAGACCTTCATCATTTTTTAGAAAAATACACAAGATGCTACTGCACTATGAAATTGTATAAATAATTAAAATCAAACCTCACATATCAAAATAAATGACCTAAATACTTTTCATGATATATTATCCTTTTACTTTGTGGGTTAGCCTGTTTACTGGATAATTTGCAGAAACTTCACTCATCAAAAACTAGGTCTCCTGGTCATTTGGGTGAATTCATAACCATGAAATTCTAGAATTTTTCTTCTGTGAGAGACTGTCATATTTTTTGTACCTTATCTAAGTATTCACATGCAGTACATTTTCAAATCCCAAGAGAAAAATGAGACTAACTTGTTTAATTCATGCTTTAATAAATATATGGTTTCTCTTTAAACCAGTCTATTTGTATGCTATTAAATATCCTCTTTTAACAATATTTTTAAAACATTTTGATTCCTGCAGATAGCTACATTACTCACAGGGATAACTACACCATCACAGTATTTGACAATTGGAAATGCTCTTAAGATCATCTGGTCCAATATCTTTATGTACTGGAAAAGAAACGGTCTTCCACAGGTCGTATGACAATAGGAGCTCACATCGCTGATAAGCAAAGAGCCATGTCAAGAACCCATGCTCTTAACTGTGGCCAGTGATGCCTTTGCATTCTATGTTGATTATAAGAGCATATAAGCTAAAATACGAGTTTTGCTAAGAATAAATTATTTATTTGACTTTATTCTTATGATTTAAACTTATATGTAATTGCATATGAGATTATTTGAGTGGAAATTGACTAGGTTATGGTGTCTCAGTATTTACTTCAACATTTTTTAATTTAAATGTTATAGGGTTATCTTTGGAAATAACGTTGTTTCCAATTCCAAAGTCTTTTTAAGCCTCTCAAAAGCATACAGTCCTATTCAGAATTTTAACACAGCTATTATTATTTTTTAAATATATTTTTATTGATTTAAGAAAGGAAGAAAGAGGGGGAGAGAGAGAGAAACATCAATGATGAAAGAGTCTCTCTCTGCTTCCTGGATGGCCCATACTGGGGATTGATCCTGCAACCCAGGAATATGCCCTGACCGGGAATCTAACTGTGACCTCCTGGTTCATAGGCCTCAATTTTCACATTTAGTTCCTTAATCCACAGGAAATTTGTTTTATGGTGTAAAGTGAGAATTAATATTTTTACTTTTCCATTTACTGATCTTTGTGACTTGCCCACTTTATCAGAGTTATTTATTCTATGCTGCTGAATATGTTTTTATATTAGTGTAGTATCAGCCAAGATAAATTAGATAATAACAATCAACTTCAATGACTTAACAAAATGCAAGTTTATTTCTCACTCAAGTATTATGTTCAGTGGGGTCAGTAGGGGGCTCTGTTTATCATGATCACTCAGGAATCCCAGTTGCCCAAGAACTCATCTCCATGAGCCCTTCTAGGATCACAGAAGTCATACTGGTGTTTGCCCAAATGCATACCTATTTTGCAGATTTTTTAATTATAAGCTGTATAATTATCTTAATATAATTTTTCTTGCCTTTATAATTTTTTTTATTATCTATGCAGGCTTTCTATTAAGTTGGTTTGAGTATGTATCACTTGTTCCCCAAATAATCATATACTTCATTTATACTCAAATTATTATAATAAAATTGTACATAGCATGCTCATGAAAACAGTTATTATAGTTTTATTTTTATTTCTAATTTCATATATTTGTATTTTGTCTCTTTAATTATTCAATAGCATTGCTAAGCACTTATCTAGCATGTTGAATTTCTTAAAAAATAAACCAATTCTTAGATTATTTTTTAATCATGAATTTTGTTTTCTAATTCATTAATGTTTGCCATTAGTTTTATTATTTTCATCTTTTTACTTTTCTTGTGAAGTTTTCTTTGCTTTCTTTTAACTGTTTAGTTCAATGATTAAATGATTTACATTCTCTAGTTTAATAACTAATATACTTCTGAACATATTTTTAAATGCACTACACAATATTGTGTATAATATTCTTATATTTGTATGTTTGAAGTTATCTACAACTTTATTGTTGACTTCTACATTAACCAAGTTATTGAGAAAGCAATTTTCTTGGCTTTTGAAGGCCTAAACATTTATATTTAAATTTTTTAAGTAAAATGCATTGTTTATTTAATTATGGTGAGAGAATTTGAGCTAAAAAGTTTACAAAGTTTCCAAAATATAGTGTGTGTGTGTGTGTATGTGTGTGTGTATGTGTACTTAATCTTTACCTAGTAACAAAATATGTTCCAGGATTCCAGGGTGCATTAGTCCACTGTTCAAGTATGGATATATTGGATACTAGAAATAATAGTGTATATGAAAAGAAAAGTTGCTTCTTTTTTGGCCAAAGTAGATGATAGGTCATAAAGAGCAGATGATAGCTACCCAGTTATCTGCTTCTACTTCTTCACCCAAGAGGCACGCTGATAAAAGAGTCAGCATGCCCTCCATCCTACTTATCAGCCAGCCATGCTGTTCAGGTTCAAAGTGCAAGTATGGGCTACATTTGGGTCCTTCAAATCACAGATGGCAAGACCCCTCCCTCTTAGACTCTGCCATATGGTTACTCAACAGCTTTAATTTTCAGCAGTGTTCAAGCCTTTCAAATTTTTCATCTTTATTCCCTTACTATACTTTTAATTTTAACTAAAAATATGCATCTGAAGTCATTTTCCTTTGTTTCTTTGAAGTGTCTATCAATAGTAGTTCTTGCCATCTCGGTGTATTTCAGTTATTTGTGGCACATTTTGGAAGGTTCCAAGAGCCTGTGTCTTCTAAAAGCCAGTGAGCTCTTTGTGGGCATATTCATGGAAAGTTGGAAAGGGTCATATTAGGGAATGATTGTAGCTTGTCACCATCTTGTTACTGAACATATGTGATTTTTTAAAGTCAACATTAAGAAACCAATATAATAAGTTGTACAGACTTTGTTCCTATAACTGCACTTCCAAATTCTCACAGCTAAGAGGAGTGATTACACAGATAAACAAAATATGTCCAGGGCTTAGCACATGATCAGAAACACAGTTTAGCTTTTAAATAATGTGTGACACTTTCCTTAAGTCAAATTTAGGATCTGGGATGAAAAGAGCTAGTGCACCTCAATATTAGATGGTAACCAAGTGTTCATAGGAATTTAAGCTGGAACTCTGTATAGTTACCAAGAGATCTAGCATTAATATTTTTAATTTTCAGTTACATAAAAACTTAAAACACAATTTCTAAATTCTACAGCTGCTTAAAAAGCCTTTATTTTGAATGTTTAAGCAGTCATACTTCACAGGCAAATTATTAAATTGCTACATATAGTAGTAGTGGCACCTGTTAAAAACTTACTCAAGTGATTTTATCTGGAAAATTTTTAACAGATGAGTACCTGAATAACCAATTAGTTACTGTATACATAACCCTTTTAAAAAGTAGGACTGTTTCACAAATGTATGCCTGTAATTTTTCAAAACTTGGTAAAGGAGTAGGGATCACATATTTTAAAATCAAAGATGAAAATATTCTCAACCACCCACAGCATAGCAGTACTTGATCAATCCTAGATGGCCCCAAATGTTCACATCTACAAATGATGATAAAATTTTCCAAATGTGAATTGAACCATCATACCTTAAACCTAGACTATAATTTACAAAACATAAATTTCAAAAAGAAACTGATGCAAAACGCATGCTTAGAATTTTTCTCTTTGGGGTAATAATGTTTTTTGTCCTTGTTTTATTCTCAAGTACACAAAACCTCCTTCAGTATCTGCTACATGCAAATACAGTACCGGGGCTGTTCAATGTAAACGTGGGTAAGATTCAGTGTTTGCTTTTTAGCAGTGGAAACAGACACAAAATGAACAGCTCCAAAAGAAGGTTGCTTAAGAGAAGTGTTATTATAGAAAAACCTTAGTTTCTACAGAACTCTAAGAAAGGGAGAGAGAAATTTCACCTCAAAGAAGCTGAGAAAGAAATTATGACTTAAATTAGGGCTTCAGTGAGGACTGTAGAGGGCATATAACTTCATGCCAGTATTGTCAAGGGTTATTGCCTCTACCTAGGCCATGAGTCAGGGCTTGAAAGGACAATTATGTGACAAAGCATGGTCTGGATTGGGAGTCAACCAATCTCCTAGCATGGTTCAATCCGCTGGTCCTGCTCTTCCTTGGGAAAATGGGCAATTAATGCTTTCCTCAACGATTCTCAGAAGACCAAAGGCCTCCAACAAATAAGGTCAAACTTATAGAAAACTATGCATATAAGAGATGCTCTGCTCCTACTGGGAGAATGATTCCAACAATAACCAGACTTTTCTCTCCTTCAAAGACAAGGGGATCACTCTGCTCCCTTTCTGTATAGGATAAAATGCCATACAGATCAAATGCTTTACAGATCAAATGACATCAAGCATATGTGAGAGCTTTTCAAGCCATGAAATCCCACATAGATGTCAGGTGCTGGTGTTACCATAATAATCCTGGGTGAAAAGAAACACAGCAAGAAGAGAAAGAGGGAGGCATTTCTCACCTCCATCCTGCACTCTTATTTGATTCCTAGGTCTAATGAAAAGAAATTATGTTAATGATCTAATATCATCACACTTCCCTACCACATACTGAAAGTAGTAGGTTGGTCTTAGTACCTTGGATAACTTACAAATTTTGAAATGAGAGAGTGTTTTTCAAACTCTAAGGTATGTAGTTCATACCTTAACTTTATGATTTTTGCTGTAGCTTCATACACCCTATAACATTATTTAACAATTTTCTTTGCATTGACTCCTCTTTTTTAAAAACGCATTTACCTAACAATGAATTTTATATTCCAACCACAAATAGAACAATAGCACCACTGGTCATAAATATATAAGGTAATCATATAACATGTAACAATGAAAACAACAACAAAAAGTTATAAAACTCTCAAGGGCTATGGCTGCATAGCAAAGGCTGTGTGAATGCATTCACACAAGCAGCCAGGCAAAACCAGCAGAGCAATGACTCAGACAACCCATAGAATCACAAGAAATAATAAATCGTTGCTCATTTAATCACTAAGTCGTGGGGTGATTTTGAAGCCAGACTGAACCATTTCGTGGCAGTCCATTTACACTTTAACATGGCATACATATCACTTGGGGATATTGTTAAATGCGTATTTTGATTGCAAAGCTCTGGGTGTGGCTTCAGCTTCTTCTGTTCTTACCAGATGAATGAAAGTGATACCGATGCTGTTAGCCTGTGGAGCAAACGTTGAGGAAAATTTTGTAAGCGCATGATCTTTTTCTTTATTGACTTTTTGGGTATTATATTAGTTTTCTAGGGCTGCCATAGCAAAGGACAAGAGACTGGATGGCTTAAACAACAGAACATTATTTTCTCACAATTTTGGAGGCCAGAAGTTGTCAGGGTTGGTTTTTATGAGTTTTCTATCCTTGCCTTGTAGATGACCATCTTTCTGGGTCTTCGCATGGTATTCCCTCTGTGTCTTCGTCTTCTCTTCTTATAAGGGCACCACTCATATTAGGATGGATTAGGGTCCATCCCAGTGACCCTGTTTAACTTTAATGACCTCTTTAAATACCCTATCTCCAACTACAGTCACATTCTAAGGTCCTGGGAATCAGAACTTCAACACATGGATATTGTGGAGGACACAGCTCAACTTTAACAGCTATTTATAAAAGTTTAAAAGGTAGGAAATCATGGCATCTGAACTGGGACTTAAATGATTACTTGAAATTTTTAACAGCCAAGAAGGATGAGGCTTGCTTTAACGCACTAAAGGGTCAACTTGAGCTCAACCTGGTCAATTTGGGATTGGCACGCATGTTACAAATGGAATTGAACAGGAAGCAACAGAACCCTGACAGAACTCCAGCTCACCTGATACTGTATTGAACACTGATTTTGTAAAGAGTGCTCCATTATTGCCAGATGTGGAAAATCCATCCCCTCAGCCTGCCCCACAAAATTCAATCCCCATTGTAAGGAGAGCATAGCTTCTGCTCGTTACGAGGAGTGCTATTGGCTTGCACGATGGCAGGGTTCGTCCCTCTTCATCTGTGGCACTAAACCAATCCGCTGTCCCTAGAGGTATCCCTTGCATCCTGCATCTTTTCAGGCAAAGCCTGCGGGTGCTGAAACATTCCCCCAACTGAAATCTACCTAAGCTACAGCACTCTTGTATCCTGGGAAGAAAACAAAAGGCATCTCCTGCTGACAATAAATAACGATACGTGGTATTGACGTAGCACCTTTCTCAAAGGAGCTCAAAGTGCTTTCCAGACATTACCTCACAACATCCCTGTGATCCTAACCTGAGAAGTGGCTCCTAAAAGTACATCCCTACTCAATCACCACAAGAAATCCAGAAACCGGAGGGTAATAAATATTCTTTTAAGGATAAAAGTGAGACTACTTAAATACCACTGAGGGAACTTTTTTCAGAGTGCTTAGGTAGTACAGGCAATAAGCATATTGCACTGGGAGATTGCATACTCTTTGGGCATCACACGTGCCAGTCTAGGAGGGAGCAAAGATGAATGTGCTCTACAGGCTGACTCATACAGCTGTGTACTTTGGAAAACTACCCAATTGGCTCTTTATGCTTTCTATTCAGCCTCTCAGGTATTTGAAAGAGATCTTACAGAAATACTGCATTTATAAGAAGCAGCAGCAATGATGAAAATGGAAGGATGTATTAGCCATGAAATCAAGGCTGCTAAGAGACCCTGCATCTACTCTTTTCCTTATCCCTGTCCGCTGGGCAACACAGAACAGTTCTCTCTGAGAGAGCAGTGCTTCCTCCCCTAGGCCAGTCATGGAAAAGAACACTAGTTCTAGAGTCCCACAAACCCAGGTTCAAACTGTGATTGTTGCTTACAAGTTGTGTGACTTTGGATGAGTAATTTTACTCCTCAAAGTCTCTGTTTCCCTTCTATGAACCAGAAATAACAATGATACCTACATCAGAGGATTAGTAAGAGCATTAACTAAAACCACAGATGCAAATAACAATGTCATTCTTGGCATATCTTCATTCATCAATAAACACACAATAAGCATACACAATAGCAATCACAATAATTACTATTTTTTTTCATTTTATCTATAAAATTAGAGAGGATCAAAGGGAGGAAGCCTAATGAGGTTGTGAGAGAATTTGGAAGCCCTTACACTCTGAACTCCATTCCCATATCTCAAAATAAGGAGAATCACTGGGCCCCTATGATGTTAGAGAGGATTTTTTTTCCTTAGGTTTAGTAACATGCCACAAACACCTGCTCAGCACTCTCCCACTGGACTTTTACACAATTTGACATATCATTTACAGAATAGAAAGCAATAAATGCAATGTTAGACACAACTTTATTTCAAAATAAAATTATAAAGAAAACTGAACTTTCCACTTTAGTTTAAAATGAGAACCCCTCTTAGCTACTGATTCTGATCAATTGAGAACCTGAATTTCCATTTACTCCAACAGGCTGATAGAAACTATTTTTATTCTGGGGTTAGACTTATCTATACTAATAATAGAGGAATATGCAAATTGTCCAGGACACCATCACAGTAATGATCGAACAGCAGGCTGCATGGGGCAACCAGGCTAACAGGGGGGTTAGTGAGGGACAAACAACTGAACAGCAGGCTAAGTGGAGCTACCAGGCCAGCAGGGAGTAGTTGAGGGAGAGCAGGCTGGAAGGGGGATCAGTGAGGGGTGATCAGGCTGGTGGGGGGTGGCAAGTTGGGGGTGATCAGGCTGGCGGAGGAGGCAATTAGGGGCAATCAGGCCAGAAGGCAGAGGCAATTAGGGGTGATCAGGCTGGCAGCAGGGAAGTTTGGGGCGATCAGGCAGGCAAGTGAGCAGTTAGGAGACAGTGGTCCCAGATTGTGAGAGGATGCAGGCTGGGCTGAGGACCCGCCCCCCCCCCCCCACCATGACCTGTGTATGAATTTCATGCACTGGGCCTCTCGTTCTAAATAATAGTAAGTAGCCTGTATAATGATACATACATATTCTAGTTACAAACTGTTCTTTTGTCTGTCTTGAAAACCCTTGATGGTGTTTACATTCTAAATTAAACTGAACACTGTATATTGATTTCAATATGTTAAGATGAAATTCAATTTCATAACGACTACTAACATCATAGAGCATGTAGGATCAATGTGTTTGCTGATTTCCTGCTTACAACCAATATCTCCCCAAGGGTTTGAGACAGGATTTACTGAATATTGTTTCTGAAGATCTGTACATAAATATGCTATCAAATAAGCTACAATGCATTGCACATTAGGCAGTGAGTGATTTGTTTGCTGCATTCTAATCAGCCTGGCATAAATGCTGACACATCCTTTGGAGAGTTCACTGTCGACAGTCCTGGAGCTCAGTTCCTTTCCCTAGGAGCAGATTTGGCAGGAGAGGTCTCCCTGTGACTGTCTTAGAAATCACCCCCTCCCAAAAGGAGGAAGTATATTTCAGCTAAGATAGAGCTATGGGTGTGCAGATGTAACTGCTGAGATGGCAGCAGGCCCGATGGCCAATTAGGTACCAGTAAGTATATGTGTGTGTACGTTGATCTAGCTCCATAAAGCCTTCCTTTGACAACCAGAGAGGTACTCTAATGCAGAAATAGGAGCATGAAGTTGGAGTGGATCAGCAATAGGGTCAAATCTAGATTTTGTCATTTACCAGTTGGGTCACCTTTGGGAAAATTACTTAACCTATCTGTGACTTGATGTCCTCCTCTTAAAAGTGGAAAGACTAATAAGTACCACATCAGGTCATGAAGATTTAAGCCCTCCCCATGGGACTTGGCATTGAGGCAGTTTAATGAATGGTAGCTCTTATCCTATCTAATAAAGAGGGAATATGCTAATTGACCACCATGTCCTTACAAGATGGTGGTGCCCACAGCCACAAGATGGTGGCACCCAGTCCCCTCAGCCCTGCAGTGGGGTGGCAGGCATCGTGTGCCTCATCCAGCCAGAGTCCCCCAGTCCCCTTAGCCCCACCTCACCCAGTCCCCACAGCATCCAGCCTCATCCAGCCTCAGTGCCCCAGTCCCCTCAGACCTGCCTCATCCAGCCAGAGTCCCCCGAATCTCCTCATCCCTACATGGGAAGGCAGTTGGGGTGATTAGGTCAGCAGGGGAGGGCAGCTGGAGGCAATCAGGCTGGCAGGGGAGGGCAATTGAGAATGATCATGCCAACAGGGAAGCATTTAGGCATTAATCAGGCCAGTATGGGAGTAGTTAGGGTACTATCAGGCTGTCAGGATGAGTGGTTAGGGGCAATCAGACAGGCAGGCAGGTGAGTGGTTAGGAGCCAACAGTCCCAGATTGTGAGAAGGATGTTCCAGATTGGAGAGGATGCAGGCTGTGGTGAGGGACAGCCCCCCCCCCCATATTTGAATTCCATGCACTGGGCCTCTAGTTATTAGATAAAACTCACATTCCAGTCATTCAAAAAACATTTTTATTACATTCTCATTATGAGCAAGACACTGTATAGACACTTGGGAAATGAATGCAAAGATGAACACAATATAGTCCCTACCTTGGAGGGATTTACATTCTAGTTGGGTAAATAAATATATAAATAACTGTAATTGATAATAAAATATAGTGAAGTGAGAAAAGGGATGTATAATAAAGGGCTATAGGAGTCGAGAAACCAAGATGGCGGCATAGGGAAACACCGGGAATTACTGCTTCGCACAACCATTTCAAAACCACAACGAAAAGAAAAAATGGACACCACCCAGACCCACAGGAAGGCTGGCTGAGTAGAAATTCTACAACTAGAAAGAGACTGAGACTCAGAGCAGATGTGGAAGTAAAGTATAGAGGTAAGGAGGCGTGCTTGCAAAGGGGCTCATGGAAAGGGCTGGCAGCATTTTGTACCAGAGGGAGGCACAAGCTCCCGATGGCTCTGAACTCTAGTTCCAGGCAAGTTTCTGGAGACTCAGACTCATACGGTGAGGAGCTGGACTGTCTGGCAGTCTGGTACCATCTGGCACTGGGAGGATCTTCAGAGTGGTTTTCTCTTGGCAGTGCTGAGGGTCACTGAGACCCGGTGCCTCTTAGGGCAGGGCTGAGAATCAGCCATAGATGGTTGCTCCACCCTGTACATTTCCCAAGACCCCGCCCCACCCAAGGTGCACAAAGAGGCTTTTGCATATAAAAGGCTGGGAAGCCTCAGGCAGAAGCTAAAATAGCATCTCATTAGAGTTCCAAGAGACAGTGTACCCAATGGTCAGAGCGGGACCACCCAGTCTACAACTCCTCAGATCCATAAGGGACACACTCAGGGGGCAGACTCAGTGGGCACCAAAGCCCCACTGAAACAAGTCTTGCCCCATAAAGCTGTCTCCAGCATAGAAGTTCTCCCACCATAGACAGAGCTGATTCCCACAGCCAAGTGGCCTGGAGGTCAATTCCTCTCAGTGATACCAATAGCAATCAAGGTTTAGCTACAACAAGACTGTGAACAAAGTTGACAAAGCAGTGCACCAAGAGTGTCCATCTCAGGCAATTTAGAAGACTGAGCCACTGGGCCCTATAGGACACCTAGCACAGAAAGCTACTCTATCAAAACTTGGAAGCAGCCAAAATGCAGAGACAAAGAAACAGGTCACAAAGGATAGAAATGGAGGAAAGCAAACGACTGGATATAGAGTTCAAAACCACAGTTATAAGGCTTTTCAAGAATATTCTAGAGACTTCCAATAAATTTAGTGAGACCCTCTAGGATATGAAAAAGGACCAGCTGGAAATTAAGCGTACACTGACTGAAATAAAGAATAATATACAGAGATCCAACAGCAGACTAGAGAATCACAAGAATCAAGTCAAAGATATGAAATACAAAGAAGCAAAAAACACGCAGCCAGAAGAGCAAAAAGAAAAAAAAAGAATCCAAAAATATGAAGATAGTTCAAGGAGTCTCTGGGACAACTTCAAGCGTACCAACATCAGAACTATAGGGATGCCAGAAGAAGGGAGAGAGCAAGATATTGAAAACCTATTTGAAGAAATAATGACAGAAAACTTCCCCTACCTGGTGAAAGAAATGGACTTACAGGTCCAAGAAGTGCAGAGAACCCCAAACAAAAAAAAATCCAAGGGGGACCACACCAAAACACATCATACGTAAAATGCCAAGGGCAAAAGACAAAGAGAGAATCTTAAAAGCATCAAGATAAAAGCAGTCAGTTACCTACAAGAGCACCATAGGACTATCAACTGATTTCTCAAAAGAAACTTTGCAGGCCAGAAGGGAGTGGCAAGAAATATTCAAAGTGATGAATAGCAAGAACCTACAGCCAAGATTACTTTACCCAGCAAAGCTATCATTCAGAATTGAAGGTCAGGTAAAGAGCTTCACAGATAAGAAAAAGCTAAAAGAGTTCATTACTACCCAACCAGTATTATATGAAATGCTGAAAGGTACCCTTTGAGAAAAGAAAGAAGAAAAGTAAAAATAAAAATTATGAACAACAAATACATATCTATCAACAAGTGAACCTAAAAATCAAGTGAATGAAAAAAATCTGATGAACAGAATAAACTGGTGAATAGA
Organism: Murina feae; assembly: GCA_004026665.1. Classification (NCBI taxonomy): domain Eukaryota; kingdom Metazoa; phylum Chordata; class Mammalia; order Chiroptera; family Vespertilionidae; genus Murina; species Murina feae. The sequence continues at coordinate 43,028 of PVJC01007858.1, forward strand.
ATAGAATCAGGGGCATAGAAAGGGAATAGTCTGACAATTCTCAGGGGGAAAGGGTTGTTGGGGGTGTGGGAAGAGACTGGACAACAATTGTAAAACTTATGGAGGAGGACAATGTGGGGGTAAAGGCAGAGGATGGGGTGGGAACTGGGAGGAGGGGAGCTATGGGGGAAAAAATAGGAACAATTGTAATAATATGAACAATAAAAATTTTTTAAAAAGGGCTATGGGAGTCGACTATATATCTTCCTGTGAGATCAGGAAAACTCTTTCTGAAAAGGATGCCATTGGGTTTGGAGTCTTGAAGAATGAGTGGAATTCAATGCAGAAAATTAAATGTGAATAAGAAGGAAAATATGGAGGCAAGAATACATGACACAAAGATGTCTATCAGTTCTGGTTGGCTGGAGGGGTGTACAGCAAGCTATTGCTCTCTATTGTCTCCCTCCAATCTATTTTTCAAACTTGTTTTCCACTGACAGAGGCAGAATTTGAATCCAGGTACTCCAGCTGCTGCACCCATGCCTTGACCACTAACCCCACAGTCTGCTGCTCCAGAAGAAGGTGAAAGTAAGGGGGACCAGTGAGGAGGCCATCATTGGAAGGCAGCTGAAACAGAATAGAGCCTAAAGTAATACAGTTAAAGTAGAGTCATGAGATGGCAATGAGGATATGACAAGGGTAGAATTGGGTAAAATTAATAGAATTTAATAATGAGTTTTATTTGAGAAAATGAGAAAGAGGATTCAAATGCAGCCAACTTTGCCTCTGGAAGGAAGACAATCAGAGCATTCTTGGACTAAGGCACACAGCACAGAATAATACAAAAGCATGAATATTGGAGTCTGACAAAACCTTGGATGACCTTGTATAATATTCATTTATCTATTTACAAAAGTAAATATTTACAAGGTTATTTGTGATTGAATGAGATCTATAATGTTTATAGAAGTGGCTGGAACTTAGGAGGCATCACATACACATTAATTTCTTTCTTTTTATTGATTTTAGAGAGAGGAAGAGAGAAACATTCATATGAGAGTGAAACATCAGTCAGTTTCCTCCAGTACTTGCCCCAACAGAGTATTGAACCTACAACCAGATATGTACCCTGACAAAGAATCAAATCTGTGACCACTCCATGTAGGGGATAAAGCTCCAACCAATGAAGTCACACAAGCCAAGGTTAAACATTAACTACTTTTCCTGCTGAAAAGTTTGATGAGTATGGATGAGGGATAGAGGATGGAGGAGGAAAATGCGACCAGAGGGTTAATTAACCTCTTGTGGCAAGAATTACTCTCTCTTTAGAAATTCCACAGGGGACTTACAGAGAAGACAAGAGTTGAGATGCAGACACTTTTCAGCTAGGAGTTTGGAGTTGGTCCAGCAATTCTGGATCTTCATCTGCATAGGGAAGGTGGGTAGAGGGTAGATAGAAAGAAAGATAGTGGAGAGAAAGGGAAGCTTTTCTGGCTCTACAATGGAGCTGGCATTCTTATATTAGGGTCCAAGGTAAGTTAATCAGAAGATGAGGTCTGTGTGCAAACTTCTTTATAGACAACCAGCCAATACTTGGGAGCTGTTTTTGGCTACACACCACAATTGTGACCTTGTAACTAATCTTTTTTCTCAGTTTTAATTGTTAATATGGTTAATATCAATAAACATAACCCATCTTTAAAAAAATAAGCTCTTTGGCATCTTCAAATTATTTTCAGACTAGGGGCCCAGTGCACAAAAATTTGTGCACTTGGGGTATCCCTCAGCCCAGCCTGTGTCCTCTCACAGCCTGGGACCCCTCAGGGGATGTCCACCTGCTGGTGTGCCTGGCCAGCCTGGCTGAGGGGCTGACAGCTGTTTACAGGCTGGGCAAGCTCCCCAATGTGGACCCTCACCCCATTGGGGTGTGGCCAGCCTGGGTGAGGGGTTGAGGGCCATTTTCAGGCTGCCCACAGTCCCTTAAGGTTTTGGGTCCCTACTGGGGTGCGTGAGCAGCCTGAGCGAGGAGCTGAAGGGTTTTTCAGGCTGCCTACAGTCCCTTCAGGGTCCCTATTGGGGTGTCTGGGAAGCCTGGGCGAGGAGCTGAGGGGAGTTTTCAGGCTGCTCACAGTCTCTTCAGGGTTCAGGTTCCTACTGGGGTGCCTGGGCAGCCTGGATGCAGGACTGAGGGCCATTTTCAGGCTTTCAGAGTGCCCACAGCTCCTATTGACCCAACATCCCAGCAAGGCTGGCTGGAAGCAGGTTTTTGGTGGTTATTTATCTTCTATAATAGAAACTGTTGCTTTAAGCCAAGGCCTAGGCAGGTAACGAAGCCTCCTGTTGGCTTCAGCTCCATGGCTTCTATAATTGCAACAATGTTGCCTTAGTAGAGGCCCAGCCGGCCTAGGCAGATAGTTTACTCCTGATGCAATGGAAGCCTGCCGTTTACTCTAGCTCCGTGGCTGCCAGCCTCCATCTTGGCTGGGTTAATTTTCATACAGCCACTCTGATGGGCTGGGAGGTGTAGTTTGGCTGGTGGGCGTGGCTTATGTGTTTTGGATTGATGATCAGTTTGCATATTACTCTTTTATTAGATTAGATAAGGAAAGGAGATAGATAAAGTCACAGCTCTACCAGCGCTGGAGGCAGTGACAGGCAGGATGAGAAGAGTGGAGTCAATGAGAAGAGTGGAGTCAATGAATACTTGCTTTTAAGGGCTTCCCAGAGCACCCTGGGATCCTCCACTCTGGTTTTAAAGCCCCTTGTTTCTTTGGGGACATGAGAGAAGACTCATGTTAGACCTTGAGTCTACTTTCTTAGAAATGAACTCTGGCTCCCTTGGGGCCTGGGACTTGCAAATGACATGAGACAGGAAACCATCCTGAGTTGTTTTTCTTTTCTTTTTAAAAAATTTTTAAATGTTCTCAGTAAACACATCATTATGAGAAAAATAGAGGGGAGCAAAGCAGGGCAAGCATCCATAAATGTGCTGGGCAGAGGAATTGTCTTCAAAATCCTGGGTACGATAGTGGTAATAAAGGCCTTTGATTTGTTTTAAATTATTTATACTTCGCTCATTTTTAAAGTAGGCATCTAATTTATAATAGAAACAGACTTGAGAGGGAGACTATTCATTGCTCTCTCCCTGTCAGCGCAGGGTTGCTTCCTACAGAACATTTTGGAGCGCGTCGCCCCGCAGACACTCTGTCTAAGTCGGCTCCACTAGGAGCCTAATGCACTGGTCCTACTTGATCAAGGCCCAGAGCCCCGAGAGCAATAGTATTAATAGCCTTAGTGCGCAGAATCTTGGTGACAGAGCTATACCGCTCACTCTGGAAGACACAGCTCATTCATATTGACTTGCTCTGGGGAAGTGTTTCCTGGGACCCTTTCTCAGGTGCCCCTTACTCCCCATTATGCCATTACCAGTAGTTAGGGCTTTCAGCTGGGTTGTCTTTGATGGAGAGGTGAATGCCATCCTTTCTAAGTGCTCCTAAAAGTGCTGACTTGGCAACCCTGGAGACAGAGGGTTTTATATATCCCCAGAAGAGGCAGAACCCAAGCAATGGCAGCAAGAGTGTTCCAGATGGGCTTGCCAACAGATTTCAAACTTGCTTTGTAAAGCTTAATTCTGGACTTTCAGTCTGAGGACCTGGAGAGGTGACACTGAATGGAAAGGTGTGATGATACAGCCAGCTAAGCTCATAATAATTCTCAGGAACCAAAGAACAGCCAGCAGTGATTCTCTTGATTGCTTAATGCCTCATTTAACTATTCCTAGAACATATATTTGATTTTTTAAAATATCATCAGATTAAGGTTGGACATTTTAACTTCTTAAGATGGAGCTAAACTGTATGTGTATAAATTGTGGTGCTTCCTTTAGTAATAAACAAAAAATAATTTATAAAACATTTCTCTAAGGCCTATGCTCCTCTCTTTTTACTTCCCACATCCCTGAAGGAGCACGGAGGAGAGCTATCAAAGTCTATTCAAAATTTATTTACAAAAAAAATCTTTGAGACAAAGAAGTGAACATGACAAAATTGTTTCTAACCATGTTGAATTCCTTTAGAAGTGGCCTTCTGGAAAATTCTGATTCTACAGTGTTATTCCAATTTCTCTACAACTTGAAACAAGCTTCCTGCTAAAAATAATAGTATTAAATTAAACATATAAACAATTATTAGAAATATATAGGCTTAGAAACCATTAAATTTGTTCCTTAAGCAGGTTTATTACTTTTCCACATGCTTGCATAAAAATTTGTCTTCTACCAATTTGACATAAAATAGCCAGGATCAGATTTATTCTTCTTATCAGTACCATTATTTTTGCACTATCAGATATTCAGAATATTACCTGAGTAGCAGCTATGGCTCCTCAAAAAGCCCCCTCCCACCAACACACCAATGTTGAGCCATTATTTTATTTGTTGAAAAATAAGCTTAGTCTTATATCAAAGGCTGTGCTGCACCTATAGTGATTTAGAATTTAAATGTGGCTAATTTATAAAATAACTACATATCACTGTTCACAGCAGGATTCAGGTAGCTAAAACAAACTCCACTCAGACACAGTTTCTTTTGTTGGCCTTCTGCTTGGAGAGCAATCTCTAGCTAATACTAGACTATGTTTCCTTTCCGCCATCCTTCACAGGAACATGGTTTTACATTTTGATTTCATGTGTGACTCCAAGACCTGGCAGAACACAGCCACCTATTTTTGGGTTGGAGTAGAAGAGATGACAGAGTAGAAGTCATGAATGCATGATTTGGCCATGTCACTCTTGTAGCTCTGGGGCTTGAGCCAGTCATATTTTCCCACCCTGTGGTACATGCCTAGAAACCAGTGCTAACCATACCTGTCTTAAAGAGTTCACCAGGACCAAGAAAGACAACCTGTTTGATAAACTAAAAAAGCACCAGCAACATTCTCTTTCTCTTCCTCATCTTTTAGTTTTACCTCTTTTTCTTGGTTCTTTCTTCTCAATTAGGATTCTTTTCCTTATCCAAAGTCCTAGCCCTGCCTTGATAACTGTTTACTTCTTTCCTCAATTAGCCCCTAAGTTACACTTTCTCACTGAATTATCACTTATGTGGTGCCAGACACATAATCCCTGTGTCTGAAACAGTTCAGACACATAATCCCATTTTATTAAACTTGCTAAGAAGAAATTACTTGCTGTGTTCATATTCTCTCCTACATTCGTTTGGAACCTAGCATTTCCCTAAAGAAGAAAAAAGAGAAAAAGAAGGAGACAGGCAAGAAGGAGAAGAAAGGAGAGAAGGGAAGAGAAGGAGAAACCAATGTTTGTAGGGCTGTCACATGAATGTTAATGTTATTTGAATAAATAGACTGATCAATCCTGAAGAATGACCTGTGCAAATGTGCCTGGGTTCAGATTGAGCTGTCAGCCTCGGAAAACACAGGAACCAGGACAGTGTGCAGAAATCTTGGTGAGGAACACAGTTTCCTTCAGTGATTGGTGTCATGATTACTCTTTTCTCATGTATCACTATGTTCAAGGAAAAATCCCCCAAATTTGAGGTAGGGCCAAATTTGGGACATACCCATTCTTGACCAGCAGATAGGAATGGGAAGTAGGCTACAAAGGTACTGTGATTGACATTTCCACTAGGACCACAGAGAATGAGTGAAGGTAGGTAATTACATAAAGAAAAATAAGGTCGCTGTTATCGAGAGAGAGAGAGAGAGAGAGAGAGAGAGAGAGAGAGAATGGGAAGGAACAGATGCTGGACTGCCAAAAAAGCACAAATTTCCACTTTGTCACACAAAAGACTTCAGCCTCTGAATTAAATTTAGTGGTTTCTGTTTCTTTAGAAAAATAAACTGATTTATTTGTCTTTCAATTAGCTCCAATAATGATCTAATATCTCTAAAATGTAGTGGAACTCATCTACCTTGTTCTCACTTACGCCTAGAATTGCATAAGCTTTTTGACAGCCATTTTACATTTCTTATTTTCTGAATGTGAAGTCAGCTGAAGCCCCTAAGTCTTTTTTATATGAATTATATTAAGCAGATCTTACTAATATCCTTATCTGTGAACAACTGATCTTTTAATTTAAATGCAGAATTTTGCTGTTATCCTTATTGATTTACATAATTAATTTACATCCACCAAGACTTTTTCAAAATTCTGTTTCTGACATAGAGTGAATTGCAATCTCTGCAAGTGTGAACCATCATGTGCAGATTTATAAGCTTCTGCATAGCATGGTGGTTTGGAGAGGGATGGGGAGGCAGACAACCTTGATTAGCATGCTCTCTTCATCACTTATTAGCTGTGCAAACTTGGGCAAGTTTCTTAATCTGTTTGTGTCCCAGTTTTCTCATCTGTTAGTTAGGGATATTATTACCTGCCTTCTAGAGTCTTTATTTTTTTAAAAAAGATTAAAAGAGTTAATTAATGTAAAAAGGGAAGCACATACTTCATGCACAACAATTCTTAATTACTATATATTATATACACTGAGTGGTCAGATTATTATGACCACCTGATGTTTGTAGGCAAATTAGCCATACACTGCATCACATGGGATATGGAAGCTGAAGGCCTAGTCAAACACCTTTCCTGTCTGCAGTTACCAAGATAAAACATCTCCAATTCACACAGGAACACAAGGATTAGACAGTCGAGCATTGGAAAAAAGTCATGTGGTCCAATGAATCACGTTTCCAGTTGCATCATGCAGATGGCAGAGTGGGAATTTGGTGGAAACAGCATGAAAGCGTGCACCCCACATGCATGAGTACAGCCCTTCAAGCTGGTGGGGGCAGTGTTATGGTTTGGGGCATTTTTTCCATATATATATATATATGGAAAAAATGCCCCAAACCATCTTCTATAATAAAAGCAAAACATGCAAATGTGACCATCACCACCAGCCAATCAGAGTGGATGTATGCAAATTAACCCAGCCAAGATGGAGGCCAACAGCCAATCAGAGCGGCTGTATGCAAATTAACCCAGCCAAGATGGAGGCCAACAGCCACGGAACTTGAGCAAACCTAAGGGTTCTGTTGCAACTGCCTGCCTATGCTGGCAGTTGGAAGTGGCACTAGGGCACCAGGAAGTGGGAAAGCAAGGTGGCGGGCCGG